>JAHPZR010008781.1:7500-19139 GCA_019787425.1 Platygyra sinensis | reverse complement strand
CAGTCATGGGGGTAGGATCGTACACCGTTCCACCTTTTGATACTGAAAATGGTCTTTTAACCAGCACAGCGTCGCCAGGGGAGATGTTGCAAGTTTCACATAGGCTTTGTTGTCAGCATGAGCTTTCATCTTGAGCTTCTGTGAGGAGTCGCGTTCACGGACGATCTCAGCTACAGGGTCAATGTGACTGGGTTGGGGTTGCTTGTTACGAACAGGCCGATTCAGCAACAGTACAGCCGGAGCAACACCAGTGGTTGCATGGGGCGTAGTGCGGTAGTTACGCAAAATGGCTTGCAGCTCCTTTGTCCAATTTCTCCCTTCTACATTGGCTGCTTTGATGCATTTCTTCAAGGTTTTCACAAACCTCTCAACTTCTCCATTAGCCCTGGGCCAGAGGGGAGTGACCTTTCGATGTTTGAAACCAAGCACATATGCGAACTTTGTAAATTCTTCTCCATTAAACGGCGGGCCATTATCAGATTTGACTACACGGGGAGCTCCAAATGTGGAAAATAGCTGATCCAACTTGGGGATGACAGCACTAGGAGATGTAGATGACACTGGTTCAACAAACGGAAATCTCGAGTAGTCATCAACCACTAGGAGTAGGGTCTGACCATCTACATGCGTAAAGTCCACAATGACTTCATCAAAAGGGCTGTCAGGTAATACTGACATCTGAAGGGGTTCTCTTGTGTAGACTGGAGTAACCACTTGACACGGTAAGCAAGCCTTGACCTTTGTTTTAGCATCTTGTCCATGCATGGGAACCACACCTTCTCTCGCAGAAGAGCCTTTGTCTTTACCATGCTCAGATGGCCTCCATGAGCAATGTCAACAATTCGTTCTTGCAACATAGCAGGTACCACAAGACGATCAGATTTCAACAACACAGTGTCTATACATGCTAAGTGCTCTTTCACTTGCTGATAACGTGACAGTTCAGATAATGATACATCAGGAGGGGCTTTGTGCCAGCAGCCGGATTTGACGGCAGACATGACAGCTTGAAGCATTGGATCTTTTGCTGTATCAGACTCTATCTCAGACAATGTCACTGCCTTTGGTACCGCATTCATTGCAACAAAAGAAATGTGTTCCTCAGATTCTACATCATAGCTGTGAGATTCTGGATCTCCCACTGGGTGTCTCGACGCGTAGTCGGCTGGGTTGGAGGCGCCGGGGCGGTACTCCACAGTGGAACGATACTGTTGTAGCTTCAGAAGCCAATGTTCTATCCTGGTAGACGGTTTGGAAGATTGTTGAACAGAGACACCAAGGGCTTATGGTCAGTGATGACTTTGAACTCTTTGCCATATACAAACAGGTGAAAACGCTTGACTGCCCAGTAGATTGAAAGAGCTTCACGATCAATTTGGGGATACCTTGCCTGAGTTGGAGTAAGCGGGCAACTTGCATAGTGCAGCGGCGTCACTTCCTTGCTTGACTCTTCCTCTTGGGTTAGGACGGCGCCTAGGCCAATAGGGCTGCCATCGACGAAGATGGAAGTAGGTTTCTTTGGGTCAAAGTATCCCAAAGTGGTCTTGGTCGACAATGCTGCTTTCAGGCGTTCAAAGGATAATTGTTCCTCTCGCGTCCATTGCCACCTCACTCCATCACAGGTCAGCTGTCGAAGAGGCCTGGTGATTAATGCAAAGTCCTTAATGAACCGAGAGCAGAATGCAGCAGAGCTAAGAAGGCTCGCACTTCAGAGGCATTGGTTGGTGGAGCAACATTTTGTAGAGCATCGACCTTCTTTGGATCAGGTGACATACCCTTTTCGGAGAACACATGGCCAAAGAACAGCATAGTGGGAACTCGGAACTGACACTTGGGTAGGTTGATTGTCATTCCATTCTCATGGAGTCGACGGAACACTTGTTTCAGATGCTGGTCATGAGTGTCCTTGTCTGCGCCACCAACATAGATGTCATCGCTGATGTTTTTAACACAAGGAATACCATTGATGGTGGCACTCACTTTCTTTTGGAAGATTTCCGCAGCGCATGAGAGACCAAAGTTCAGCCGCTTGTAGCGAAACAGTCCAACATGAGTGGAGAACGTCGTGAATTGTCTCGAATCTGAGTGGAGCGGAATCTGGTGGTAACCTTGATTAAGATCAATCTTACTAAAAACTTTGCATCCATTGAGATCTGACACCACGTCGTCAATGGTAGGAATGACGTGCCTCTCTCTGATGATGGCTTTCTTGAGGGACCGCATGTCAACACAGATTCTGATCTCATTCGGCTTTGATGGTTTGGGCACAAGTACAATTGGTGAGACTCAAGGTGTCGGACCTTCAGCGCGTTCAATGATGTCCTCATTTTCCAGTTCTTTTAGTTTGTCTTCCACTTGCTTTCTTACATGGAACGGGATGCGGCGATGCGGCTGCGCCCCTGGTCTAACAGATTCATCTACATGAATGCGAACTGGTTCACCTTTGTATTCACCCATACCATTAAGCAAACTGGGGAAGTCCTTGAGGAAATCTGGGACACCAGGTGGCAAATTTGCAGGGGGTTGTTCAACTGTACTTAAGCTTTGATGAGATTCAGCTTTTGTGATGTTATCCAGCTAAGGATGGATCCTGAAGAGCCCTCTGCCACATAGAATGTCTCTTCTGATGAAAGGTGATCACTAATTACACTGATTTTGAGTTTGCCACATAGGTTTAGCGGCTTACTGGACATATACGGGTACACCTTGGCATTTGTCTTCGTCAATTGGGGCTTCTCCTTTAGACCATCAAAGTCTTTCTTGCTCAAAATGTTCACCGTTGCCCCTGAATCTGCCATTATGCGGATCGGTGTGTCCATTATCTTGACCTGAAAGATAGGTTTGGCCGTTTGGGGTTCCTCTGCACCGGTAGTGAAGGTGTATTCTTCGCTACTATCACTTTCAGCAGTAGCTGGGGTTAAAGCTTCGTCATCAGATGGGCATTTACTATCCACAAGCCTTGCACGGTGCTTGCCTTTCGAAGGTTTTCTTGAATGGGTAGATTTCGAACGATTGATGGGTTTACTGCGTCAGACTTTAGCAAAGTGATTTAATTTGCCACAGTTCATACACTTTTTGCCTTGAACAGGACAAGTTCCTTGGTGAGGATAACTTCCACCACATAGACCACATCTAGTGTCGCGAGAGCCAAGTTTGGGTGGACCATTGGAATTCTCCTCTCGATCGTCACTTGTCTTGTTGTTGCCACGACCAACTGCGTGCGATTGTTGTTTCTCTATCTCGCTGGTTTGCTCGTCTTCGGTCTCCATTGAGCGAGAAGCCTTCAACAGGCCCTCCAGGTTAAGGTTTTGTTCGATGGCTTTCCGTCTCAGGCGAACTGATGAAGTGCCTTGAATTATTTGACGTTTTATTTCCAAGTCGGTATTGGCGAACTCACATTTGCGTGCCAGCAGTTGAAGACGCGTGTAGAACTCGGTGATGTTCTCACCAGACTTTTGCGATTCCTGATGAAAAACGTACACGTGATGATCAACGCACTTCTGAGGTTCGAAGTAATCGGCGAATGCTTTAACTGCAGTTTTGTATTCATCACTACCTTCGGTCGGTTCTGGTACAGTAAGAGTTTCGAACACATCGCAGGTTTCCTCTTCAACATAATGTAGTAGCATTGCTTTCTTTCGGGATGCTTGGGTAATGCTCATTGCTGTGAACATGTTGTTCAAACGCTTAACATACTTCTCAAAACGGGTAGGTGCTGGGTCTCTCGGTTGAAGCTCAAACTCAGGAAAGGTCGGTAAGTTGATCGCTGTAGCCATAGTGTAGGTAGGGGTTCCTGAAGACTGTGAAGGTGCTGAGGTCGCTGGAGGATCCGATTCATCCAAAGACATCGAAAACACAGTCGATTGGTGATATGTTTTCTTGGTTGATTCAGCGCTTCAAACAGAAAGATTTTCGTCTGCGATTACAGCCATCCCATCCTCGTCGCCGTTTGTAAGGTTTTCGTTTGGTATTAACTTAGGATGCACAAGATAAACGAAAGAATTTTAATGGATCCTCAATCATCAGTCACATCGACCACCATGCTGGTTGACTACATACATATCCCATAGTCCTTAGCGATACACAATATGCAAATGAACACTACAGACATCCATATGTACAACTAATTGAGGTCACGTTTTTTTTGAAGTTGACCGCTGACCAACTGCTGGTTTTCGATTTGATAGCGGGCTCATGTCAGGTTAACTTGTTGAAAACAGTTCAGGATTGTTCGGAAGCCGGCTAACGCTAGCAAAGGATTAAAATTTATTCGAATTATAACGTTTTCTTCCATACAAATGCTGTTTCCTGCTTTGTTTTGTGTTTATAAAACTCAAAACAGAAAACCTCAACGCAAAGTTACAGAGCCGAAATCAAAATTGTACCTTTTCCTGGGTCAATAGCCTTATCAGGTTCTTAACAACTTGGACAAGGAGCTACGCTTTTAGGCTGGCCTAAATTAAGATTGAGGGTTTCCCCTTTAACCGCAAACCGCAAACGTCGGCCAGCAGTTTACGGTTCTGAGTTCGCCGTATGTGTATAGTTTGGGGTTAAGATTGAGGTTTACCTTTTACCTATGCATCATGGGATACTCTCAGGAAAACAAGATGGCGGCTGCACGGAGGTAAGTTTTGAGGTGCCTTAGTTGCTCCATATCTTCTTTATTCGGCACATAACTACTAAGGAATCTTTTCACTTATACCAGGAAAAATTCAAGGGATATTTTGGAAATCATGCTTTGGATGATAGCGAGAGTAGCAGTGGTGAAAGCAGTGATGACGATCTGGACTTGCTTTTGTTGGATGCTGTTTGCTGTTTCCCTGAGCCACAAAGGCTTGGCCCACGCTTACACCTAGAGGATGTTGGCGAAATCGAATGCGAGCAGATGATTAGGTAACACTAGTTGTTAAGTTAGTCGCCCTTTTCCTTTGTATAATTGCACATATGTTCGGGCCTATTGAGGGAAGGCGCCATGATGCATTTATGTTAAACGAGAGTAGTTTAACACCAAAACTTGAAACACTTGTAACACCAAATGGTGATCCCTATGTTATATATGGTGATCCTGCTTATGGGATAGCTAGAAACATCATTCCCCCCTTTAGGGGAGCCACTCTTATCAACAACAAGATTTCAATAGTGCAATGAGTAAAGTGCGCATATCTGTCGAGTGGGGTTTTGGAAAGATTATACAGTATTTTGGATACCTAGATTTCCACAAGAATCTCAAAGTACTCCTTCAACCAGTTGCAAAGTACTAGTTAGTTGATGCTCTTCTGACAAACTGCCATACATGTCTTTATGAGTCTGTCATTGGAGCTTATTTTGATTTAGAGCCCCCCACCCTTGAAACTTACTTATCCAACATCTAGAAACAGTCAAACCAAAGAGTTGTATGGAAACATTTACATTTTATAAAACTTTAATAATATACAACAAGAGAATGAAATAAAAACAGAGTTAAAGTGAGCAAACAGCCTTTAAATTGTTTGCTGTGTTCTCTCATGCATCACTGGAGAATGAAAGTGTTAAAGTACACTTCTCTGTTCCAAAGGCCTTAGGTTATTTAAGAGATAACTAATGCTAACGAGGACTTAAAAATTTACTCAAGATTCTACCTCTGTCATGTTTAAAAGAGCAAATTCTTGTAACTGATTGTAAAGGAAGTTGAATTGGAACTTTCAGACAAAAAACTTTTTGCAAAGACCTTCGGTTCATAAATTATTTAAAAGCTTCAATTCGATGCTCGGCTATGTCTATACTTTAAACGACCTGGCCCTGAAATTACAAAAACAACAACAGTAACAATCAAAAAGTAAATTACAACCTATCCTTCAAGAAATTTTAAAACAATCTTCTCTCTTCCATTTCCAGTTTGAGTTTCTCCTTTCTTTCATCAGCTTCAGCATAAAACTTCTTCCTCTGGAGTTCAAGCTCTTCCGCCTTTAGCTGGAGCTCCCTTTCCTTCAGGTCTGATTTTCTTTCATATTTTTTTCAAGCATTTGAATAGCAGAAAGTTTTGTCCCTCTCTGTCTTGACGCTTTCCCTTTAGAATCTATAAATTAAAACAATTTTACTGAATAAAAAACACTGAATGGTTTTAAAGAACTGTATACTCAGTGTCAAACCTGTCAGTAATTGGTCCATTGAAAAAAAATGAGCTAGCTATCTCTGGTTAATACTTAGGTATCTAGAGTACTTAAGCACCTTGAATGTAAACAACTGACTGCAAATTTTCCTCTGCATAAAGGCTTCCATTTATTCCCTAAACAATTTGGGAAGCATTGTATTCTTCAGTCACTTAAACCAGCATGGTGTAAGTATATTTATTTATTTCTTTGTTTGTTTGCTTGTTTGTTCACTTTTTTGCAACACAATCTCCTTGCACACCTTTCTTACTGCTACTGCTGGCAGTGCTGGCTGAGTCTTCATCCATTGAATCCTCGTCCTCCTCACTGCTTCCCCCATGCTTGCGTTTTACCCAAGGAAAATAAGCACATAAAATGCACATCGTTTATAAAGCAACTGGAAACACTGCTTTTGACACAGAAAAGAACAGGTAAGTTGATGCTGACAAGACTTAGACCCAAAGTCTCTAGTCGCAATCATTCTTTAATTAATTTCTTGAATTATTTCTTTAATTAATTACTAAAGAAACAATTTCCACAGAAACAAATTAATAGCAAAATTGTCAGAATTTGTCCATGATTATGCATTACATTAGTTTTCTCGAAGAGATCACTGATGCAATAACATGGGATATAACCATGGGGTAAACCACATGAGATATTACTTTCCGTAGATATACCAGAGTCCACTTCAGTTACTTGTGTGCAACCAAAAAGGTATGAACAAAACCAGTCATTGATGATGCGCCTGATGCCATATACTATTCTATACCCTATACAAATGAATGTATATATCACATCCCACCATATCCTAGTTATAGCAATAGCAGACTTATGTACTTGCTAATCTCTCCACAGCAGCCTGCCTCATTTCCTCTGCCTTTTTTCTGTCATTTTCATCCTTTCTCTTCTTAGCTTCCTTTTCCTTTGTCTCTGCCAAGTCCCGCCTATAAGTTATTATATCTTCACGTAGCTGCTCTAATTCACTGTACTCTTCCTCGCTGCCTGACCTATCAGTTATAGCGGAGCTTCAGCGAAGCACCATACTTAAGAAAAATTGGTAACTCATCAAGCCGAGAAAATTTGGTTATGACGTCAGCGTACGAGCGATCTAACGCCGTCCGTACAGACTCTGGGGGAGGAGGAGGGGTGTCTCGAGGTAAGCCTCACGGGGAAACTAAGGAATGCCATCTTTTCTCGGCAGGTTTGTCAGAAAAAAGCACTCATTTGTACACTGTAATTGTCATGTCAACAATCGATCGGGGACGTTGATCTATTAAACGTTGAAGATAGATCGAGTTTATCTTAAGCAGAACGTGAAAGAGAACTACACAGGGCAAGAATTAACAGCTAAAAACGTGGCGAAGAAGATCGGGAAAGAGTGGCCCAGCAGGGCTAGAAAGAAGGCGAGGAAAGTTTTATAGTACTGAACAATGTGGTGAATCTTGAATCGAGTCAGTGCTAGAGAAAGGAGATGAAATAATGCCGAACAATGCCGTCAGGCAGGGTAAGTGAGAGCTTTAGGGAAGAACTGAAATACCAGGAAAATTGACTCAAAAGACTACAGAATTTCGCGCGTCGAGATATGATGTTCAGCCATGCAAGAAAAGTCGCATAATTTCATGAGGTGATCAGCAAGAGAAATCAAACGTGTTTTGAGCGTTTAGAGGAATTACAACGGTAAACACAGTGGGAAAAAGTTGATTCGTTGATCTATCGAAAAGATTTGTTCAGTTCAGTCTTCACAACTTTTGCTGGAGGTTCTTCGGATAGGATTCACACTGAGGTGAACTGCCAAATTGTGGTAAGCGACTTTGTTTACATAAAAACTTTTGCGTTTTCCATAAAGATTATCCAGTTGCTTCAGCGAGATAGGTTTATAAGTTAAGGTTATATCAATGAAAGGTGTAAAGTCTCCTTGATTTTTTGGTTTGGAACCATGCTGTGAGAGATTTGATAAATTTCAAAAACTAGAGTTGTTGTTGAATATAAATTTCTATAAGCTTAATTATTGAAATAAGCTTATACTAGTTTTCTGTCGTTTTTCGCCGTATACCGATAACCTCTCGACTAAAAGTAACAAAACTGTATTCGTAAATACTGTCAGGCGAGTGTTTTCTTTGTGTTAGCAGGGACAGCTGCTTCGTAGACAGCCATAATTTCTTCTTCTGTTTACTTTTGGATCGAAGAAGGAAACCATTGCTTTGGTTTTGACGCTCGTAAGCTTAATATGTTGTCAGGAATACTGCGTTTAGAAATTATGGAGACTTCCTCGTTTTGTTTGCTCGATTTATTGGGTTTGGTGAAATGCCCGTCTGAATTTCTTTTAAGTTATTGTTAAAAGACTGGTAAAACTATGGCCGTAAAAATAACTGCAAATTAAGCCATCGCCAATAATTAAATGTTCGAATTAAGCTCATGCTTTATCACCAATAATTATAAAACTCGAACGGCGCAAGGCTTTGAGATTTTGGACGTTTTCCGGCTTCTAAATGCATTTCTGGGCTTTAACTGGAATAATACTGAATCTTAACCGAATTTTCAGCAACATTTCTTCAATCTTTTGTTTGATTCAGGCGTAGTGAAATGCATGTAGTGTTCAATGAGTAGCTTTCGTCCGCTTTGTTGTTGTTGAAATGTCAAGTGGATGATGATTAGTATTGCACTAGACTTGCTGATGCAGCAAGTATGGAACGTAAATAACCAAATATTAAATCCCAAGACTCTTCTGAAACCTGGTCAGTTACTTATAGCACCTCCATACCAACCTTGTGCAACATTAATTATTTTTTCTGCATCAATCAGTGACCCTGCATGCAAAGAAAGCTCTTCACTGAGTTTCATTTGCTATTTGATTTCATTAGTGCCACTGGTCCCTATATTTCAGTTTTTCGTAGGGGGAGGGGGGGGGGGGGGTTACGAGTTCAGCTCTGGTGCATTTAGAATATATTTCTTATCCATTTGACTGTAATGTTGGTAAGGTTGTTAACATATATAAGCTGGCTGACCAAATGTACCTGTGCATCAAAACCCAAGAGTGCGCATAGAATAACTTACTTACATGTTGGGCTTACTTATTATTTTGTGGTATAATTTAATAACACAATTTTATCACTGATGGAGTCACACAGTAATTGACAGTTCCTGCAGTCCACAGTCTTAGTGGAGAAAAAAAGCACATCACTTATTGAAATTGAATTATAAAATTATTATTGAAAGCTTACATAGAAGTATTCATCAATAAGTGTTGTTTTTTTCCATTTATGCCAGAGTGATTTAGTCATTGTACATGTGAAAGTTTCAATGTTGCAGCAGAGAATGGATCTCGTTGTATTCCTGTATGCTGTTATAAATACTGTACAGTTTTCATACCGTAACTGTATCTTACATGTAGTCACTTTTGGGAAGTGTCCTGAGGCTATGTAGAATTCTAGTAGTTTTAAGAGGTAGTATTAATAAAATATTTTATAAAAAGAAACTGAACTACCGATGAATGCACAACACAAAAGCAAAAAGCAATGTACAATTATGTTATTAAATACATGTACAAATTCATGCCACCACAGAGTCAATTGTAAACATTGTAATTTATAGATTTAGCCAAGCTTAAAAGTGGAGCTCCTGGGCCAGGTTGTTCAAAGCCCAATTAAGCTAATCCCGGATAAGTGAGAATTTGTACTTCAATTTTGTAACATATTGTAGTGAGGTTTTCTGTTGATATTGTTTGGACTTTTTTTTGAGTTTCAACAATCTCAAACTACATAAAATAAAAGCAGTGAAATTATACCTTCTGAAAAACCTGGCACTGATTAGAAAGTTAACCTGACTTGAGCCCATAATCTAATAAAAAACCAGTAGTTGATCAGTGGTCACCTTTGAAAAAAAAAAAAAAAAAAAAACATGTGACTTTGGTGAGCTTTCAACCCGAGCCAGAAATATGGTCACATAATATTGGTCAGCGGACACCAGTGCCGGATCTAGAGAGGGGGCCTGGGGACCCGGTACCCCCCGCCCCCCCACCCCTTATTTTGGGTGAAAAATGAAGAAATGAGAGAGGGGAAAAAAGCCAGCCGGGCACGTAAATCAAAACTGGGCCCTCTCCTTTGCTCTAGGTCTGGATCTGCTACTGGATACCTTGTTTTGACAGCTGTCAACTTACCATAACATGGATTTTCAATATCATATGTGCAATTAAACCAAGGCTGCAAATGCCTTGGCTTTCATTTAGGTGGAGTATGGCAGCCACGTTCCACTGAGTTGGCGTCATTGGGCGCATGCGCACACGATCCATGCTGCTAACCATGTTGGCCATGAAAAAAGAGTTCATTGGTTTGCTATTTCTATGTATGCATGTGATTATTTCTATAGTTATGGGGCTCTGATTTGTGGCAGCCAATGCAACAGAGCTTTGCCACAAAACAACAACAACAACAACATTCCAACATAGCTTTAAGGCTTTCAGGTCAAAATTGGCAATTTTCTAAGTTTCTTTTGTCTCCAATTGAAGCTTATAGACCGAGAGTTTTAAAATGAAATGCCACCCTAATGGGAGCATCCAAAACATCTTTAGAGCTACAAGTCAATGCATTTTTTTTGCCAATTGATTTTGTTAAAACGGTTCCAGTCTGAAAGTGCTTAAACAATCATAGCTTTAAAGAACCTGGATACAAGACATTCAGAAAAAAAAAGCCCTCTCCAACTGAACTGCTGACAGCTGTAGGGCATCTTCCGGTGCTTTAAGCTCATTAACTAAATAACGTGCAGTTCCAGGAATTTCATGACGGGATAATTAAACCCACTTAGACTCCCACTCAGCACAGTTATCAGGTTTTAACAGTGATTTCAATGACTATTTTGAATTCAAAATAATTAGTTCCTACCTCTTCAGAGATTTGGCATCTTCTTCCTTGTATTTTGTAAGTATCCTGTCCATCCTTCGCGGCATCCTCTTCCCTTTAAAGACGCCTTTTTCTCATCATTTGAGAACGGTTTACTTAGCGACTCTGCAATCTTGTCCCACTCGATGGGCTTTACAGGCCTTTCTCTGGCAACTTCAGTTGCGAGGGCTATGTCATCCTTCACGTTACGCCACCTAAAAGCCATGGTGCTGCTGGAGTCTAAACGCAAGAGAAAAATTGCTTTTAAGCTCTTTATGACCATCAAGGGGTAAAAACACATGTTCGGTATTTGTCGCCGCCATATTGGATTTGCTACCTATGCAAATGGTTGTTTTTGCAAAGAAGACAAAACGTTCAACATGCACTCTTTCGATTTAATTTCCTCCCTAACTCCAGACAAACAAGTGCTTTATATATCTGTAGCGTTGCTACGTGAGATAATTGAAATAAAAAGCAAAGAATTCTTGAGGAAACTCACGAACGTCAAACCCTACCTGTTGCCGTCGAAAACGTGCGTTGAAAACTTCAAACGTGAGTTCAGCGCCTGGTCACGTGATTCCTAGACGTTTGCCGTTTGGCGTTTTTTATGGGAATCTCTCTTGAACAATACCGA
>JAHPZR010008781.1:0-2500 GCA_019787425.1 Platygyra sinensis | reverse complement strand
CAATTTCTCTCCTGAATGTAGATATGAAAATTGCCTCAAAAGCTCTCGCTTTACGCTTAGAGAAAATTTTACCAGAGATCATACAGGCTGACCAGTATGCATATATTAAAGGCAGAACGATCTTCGATGCTATCCGCACCATTGACGATATCATGGAGTACACTAAAATTCAACAGCTACCTGGTCTAATAGTTGCCTTTGATTTCGAGAAAGCTTTTGACTCGCTAAGCTGGTCTTTCTTATTTAGAGCCTTGCGATCTTTTAACCTCGGTGAATCATTTATTCGTTGGGTTTCGGTACTCTACTGTAATATATCGAGTTGTGTTTTAAACAACGGTTTTTCTTCTCAGCTTTTTGATGTTCGAAGAGGTGTCAGGCAGGGGGATCCTTTGTCGGCATACCTCTTCATCATTGCTCTCGAGGTGTTGCTTGTTAAAATCAGAAGCGAAGAGGGTATAAAAGGTATCGTCGTTGATAAAGCTGAAATAAAGCTTACAGCTTTTGCCGATGATCTGACAACGTTTCTACACGACGTTAATTCCCTCGAAAATCTTTCCGTGTTTCTTCATAGATTTGGAATGTGTTCCGGCTTAAAGCTCAATGCGGAGAAAACCGAAGCTCTATGGCTAGGAACTTGCCACAATAGAGACCAACCCCTTCTCGTTGGTATTAACAAAGTTAATAAACCAATTAAAACTCTTGGCGTTCATTTTACTTACGATTTGAAGAAAAAACAAGAGCTCAACTATGATGAAACTCTGAGATCGCTTTCTGAAACTCTAGCAGGATGGAAATGACGGAACTTGACGTTATATGGTAAAATCCAGGTTGTGAAGACTTTTGTAATACCAAAATTCATGTTTCGTGCATCACTAATGTGCTCCACAAAAAAAGTTATGAAAGAGCTTAACTCCATTATCTACAGATTCATCTGGAAAGGACGTGACAAAATTAAGCGCTTAGCACTAATGGTTAGTGCGCTCGTCTCCGGATCGAGTGGTCCGGGTTCGAGCCCTGGCCGGGGACATTGTGTTGTGTTCTTGGGCAAGACACTTTACTCTCACAGAGCCCTTCTCCACCCAGGTGTATAAATGGGTACCGGCGAATTTAATGCTGGGGGTAACCCTGCGATGGACTAGCATCCCATCCAGGGGGGAGTAGAAATACTCTCAGTCGCTTCATGCTAAGGAAACCGGGATAAGCTCCGGCCTGATGGGCCACTTGGCTCGTATGCAGACTTTACCTAGCACTAATCAGCGATTATAAGAATGGTGGTCTGAGAATGCCTCATATTAAAACTCTTATTGATACTCAACGCATTATCTGTCTTAAAAAATACATCGAGGATTATGACAGCCCATGGAAACATTTTCTTTCTTTCTTTCTTAAGGACTACGGTGGAAAATTTCTCTTACATTGTAATTTCAATTCTTCCGACCTATCAGATAACCTTCCCAGCTTTTACAGAGAATGTCTCAATGTCTGGTCCAAATTAACGGCTAAGCCTGCTGAGTCTCGTGAAGAAGTCTTGAAACAAATCTTGTGGAACAATCAAATCATACGCATTAACGATAGACCCGTTTTTAATAGAAGACTATTCTCAAAAGGTATCGTTTTCATTTCTGACATTCTAACCAACAATGGCAAGTTAAAACCATGGCCCTCTTTTGCGGCTACTGGACTTACGCTTGTAGATTTTTTCTCACTTCTGGGTATTTTTGACTCTCTTCCCTCTCCGTGGAAAAGCCTAATCAGCTCGAATGAGACTCTTATCGTATTTCATGGCCCACCTGTAATGCAACATACCCTCTTTTAAATGGTAAAAGCGTTTTGCTCGATTCAATCAACTCGAAAAAACTATACTGGGAGCTGATAGAGATGACCCAAGTCTACCCTTCCGCACGACATAAATATAAACTTTATTTCACAATCATAGCTTAGAATGGGAAACAATCTATCTAATTCCACATGTAGTTACAATCGACACCAATACAAGAATTTTCCAATACAAAATTCTCAATCGGATATTATATACCAATAAATCTCTATACAAAATGAAAATAGTCAGCTCTCCCCTCTGTACATTTTGTCACACGTCAGAAGAATCTCTCGAGCACCTTTTTTGTTATTGCGAGCACAGCATAACCTTTTGGAAGTCTGTTGTTCTCTGGCTAAAATCCATAATCATAGATATTGATTTTTTAAATGACTACGAGATTATTTTTGGCCTAGCTCAAAAGAATCTCAATTGGGCCCTTCTAAACCATATTATTATTATTGGTAAACAGGTCATTTACTCTAACCGGCTTAAGAACTTTGTACCTGTTTTACCTCAAGTCCTTTTCAAGATAAAGTATGTCGAATCCATCGAGCGATCTATTGCCTTAAAAAATAACAAATTAAAAATTCACGATGAAAAGTGGAAGCCAATTATCACCTTTCTGTAATGTAACGTATAAGATTATGAAGTTTCTCACAGAGTGTTTTAAGTTTAACACGT
>JAHPZR010008780.1:12500-29216 GCA_019787425.1 Platygyra sinensis | reverse complement strand
TCTGGTACATGCGGAAAGAGCCACAATCATTAAATCCTAATCACTAAAAAACCAGAATCACAACATGTCATTCCACGATATTACATAATTTCAAATAAAAGTCGCAAATTCATGCAAGGTGTCCTGTGACATTATGTTGACCAAGAAAACGCTAAACAAGATAATACTATTGCTGGTAAAGCCGACAAAACTTATGTTGACCATGTAATATTATATAATTAAAAATTATAACTTTCACGTCCCAGAATCAACCTGTCAGCAAAATTATCTCCTTTTCTTCTATGTGTATGGTGTTGCTGATTACAATAGTATGACGTAGGCAATTAAGAATACTTTATTAATAGAGGCTTCCTTTGTAAAAGACTTTTTTGACTTGTTTTAGGTGCAACATGGATGTTCCTTATGCACACTATAAGTCTCGAAGCATGAAAAGGAAACTTGGCCCAGACTGGCATAAACAGCCAGGATGTCAGTACCAGTACCAGTATCCGGTTTTCGTAGGATGTGAAGAATCCTGCAGATCTCGGAGGGTGTTATCCACCTCGGCCTTCGGCCTCTGTGGATAACACCCTCCTTGACCAGCAGAATTCTTCACATCCTACTCAGCCTCATTCAATAATTGCTAAATATCATGTAGTATTAAACAATAATTATTGTTTAGATTACATTGAAAATTATAGTACCAGTACCTGACAGTGTCTTTTTTGTGGATCAAGCACCAGATGCAGGCGTTGTTGCAGATGGCACCCTTCACTCCCATTGCCAAAAGCAAGAACTGTTGAAAGTTAAAAACAGGAATAAGCATAACAGTAAAATTCAATTGGATTTAGTTTAGCTAACAACTTGTGTGTGATGTGGGTTCAAAAAAGTTATCTCTTTTGTGGCTGTACAGTAAATAAGTATTATCATTCGACGCATTGTTTTCTTCTTTTCCATTGGCCGAGAGCCCACGACGTGACCTGCAAATAACTGCCTACAAATAACGGTCTGCTCATGCGTAGTACCGTTTAAACGTACTTTGCTGCAAATAATATTCTGCTCATGCGTAATTGGAACCACGTTCTCCGCCCTCGAGAGAAAATTGGCAGATCGCTTCCCTGAGCTGCCAGGAAGTGATTAAATATGAAAACGAACTTGGTGATCGAATGATAAGACAATTATTGAACTCGGTTATCGCAAAATATCGTGATTTGTCAGTGTCTCGCAGATCAATTATTAATAATTGATTGATTAATTGATCAATTATTAATAATTGATCTGCTCGCCTCTGACAATTCACGATATTTTGCTCAACCTCGTCCAATAACTGTTGATTAAACCCCCAGAAAAAAAAACCTGTTAGTAATTATCTCACCTTATAATCACCTCTTAAGTAGAACTCCAGTGTCACTTTTTGTCCATTTACCATGATAAAGCCAGCTTAAATCAGCTTATTTACTGCACTTGTAACATTAGCTAGGCCAGCTCTCAGGTTGCCATAGTCCTCTGAAGTTTCGATCACGGCAATGGTGTGGTTGCCTGTAATGACAGTCATAATAAACCATGGATCTAGCTCTGAAGGTCAACTATTTCAATACATTTTCTAGAATTTAGTTGGGAAAAGTAAACAGCTTAACAGTACCTGCACTAGAGAGAACATGTCTTCCTTCATCAAGGATAGAAAATGAGTACACAAACTGTGAGCTGGAGTGTGACATTCTAGTACCATCACCAGATATTTTTATCTTTACTGATGATGTTTCCCCCTCTGGGTGGTATGACTTCTTGAGCTGTAACGTAAAAAAATATATTAAGCCAAACAATTATGATGTGATTTTAAAAGAAAATTTCTACTTTAAAACTTTCATATTTGCATGGACTGGCAAATACTGATTGAACCTGGTACACCTAAAATATTTTCACTTATCGCTTATTCACTTTTCAATATTGCATATTGTATATATTTGAAGTAGTTTTAGAATAGTAAAATTTTAACAATTTAGATTAATATGCATATATATTTATCATTAATAAGTAACTTAAGTAGTGTCCCCGATTAGTAGGCCTGAGGGCAAGCTAGAAGATTAGACACTCAAAGTTGTTGATTGATCGATTGATTGATTCACTGACTGACCAACACTGAGTTATTTTGATATCTGTTTTCCATATTATTTTTCACTTACATGTTGTATTTTCTGGATTAGGAGGGCCCTGAATGGCAGTTCTGCTGCCGGATGGTTTCCTGGTGTCTTGCTTATGTTCCAACTCGAGTCCAGGCTGGCTTGACACCCCTTTACAAGGTGTGTTCTGGGTAAGGATTTTTCTTGCTGGATGAGTTCATTGTATGCTTCCCGAGAAACGGAGAATCTGTTCATGATATAAAGGATGGTTCGAATTTGTTCTTTTCAGTTGTTGGTAGGTTCTCATATGCATGTATTTTCTTGTCTAAGGGAAGAGAGAACTATTATTACATCACCAGATACCATTAATAATGTACGTCGAGAACCGGGTTCTTGTCATCACACACGTTTGAAATACAGATAGTATTTTATACCAAAGCACGAGTTGTATCTCCTTGGATCCTCTTTCCAGGCCAAAAATACAATGTCAATAACCCCTTATAATTATAAAGAGATTACTCTACCTTTACAACTGTCTCCTTGTTTTGTTTGTTGATCATTTGGACGATCATTCTGTGTATTGTCCTGGGGCTCTTGGCTAACTGGGGGTATGTTTTCTTTTTAAGCGTCATCTGTCAAGCAAGAAAAGCATGACAGATCTACCTTGGTTGGAGGATATTTTTTTAGTTATTTTGATGAAAAATATGGGAATTAAAAGTTTTTGTACCTTTTGAAGTTTCCAAGTTTATATGATGACACAATTCTCTCTTGTCCCGGAGCATTAGTGACTCGGGCATCAAGCCGTAGGTTCCGAACCAGAGGGCACCTTCAGCTTTCTTTCTGCCAAAAAATTGATAATAACAATTGAATTACAAAACTTAGACCTTAGCATTTAACCACGAACTCGACATGAGCATCACGTTTAATTTTGTGAACATAACCTAACGTAGAATTTCCTTAGAAACCAGATTGTTTATCTTAGCAATACGAGGGGATATATTAAAAGCGGGCTTACTTTATTTGTGTTAAGTGCCTGTGCTGCTGCTTCTTTCCTACGTCTGTGAAGTCTTTGCCTTTGTGCGCAAGGCTCTCTCTCATTGCGTTGTACAAATCCGCGGCCTGGTCTTCCACTGTTGCGCTAATATATCGGTTGGCGACTGCTCGATCTCTTCGGGATTGATCGAAATATTAATCCACGTCTCTGATCGTATTTGTTTCCTCTTTTTTCCGTTTGTAATCGTTTCCATCCTTCGTTTAAATCTCCTTATGTTTTCGCCGATTGTGCTTCCAACCCGATCACAGGAAGATTCAGTCAGCCTGTAGCCGAGAGGCATGATGCTCGTTTGGAGGAGTTCAAACACTTTTTGTGGCGGCCAATAGACTTCTCTCAATCTCCAAGCTGCTTCACCGTTCATTATATCTGGTTAAGCCGACAAACTTCTGTTGAAAAATTGAAAAATGATGCGCGACACTATAATAACAGTAAAAAGTTAATGAAAAACTCTTAAAAGTGTCAATGAACATTAAAAAATGTACAAACGTTTCGGGCAGAGCCCTTCATCTGTGTAAAGAAACCCATCGTGGCAAGTTGGCATACGCCATACAACTTCTGTTGACCAAGAAAACGATAAGCAAGACAAGACAAGACAACTTTATTATTACATTTTACACATATTACTGTAGACAGACCTGGCACCGCAGGTAGCAAAAGCTAATCGAGGCGGGCCAGGAACAATAAAAATAAATGACATCTGCGAACCTTAATTAAAAGAAACGTATTACAAAAAGGCAAAAGAAGAACTACTTAAGAGAAACTTGTATTCATTAGTTCATTAAGGCTACATGGTCAATTCGAGGTATTTAGGACAGAGGACGCTAAGAGAACGCTAAGATACAAGTAGTGCTTGTAAAGCCGAAAAAACTTATGTCGACAAAGAAAACGCAAAACAAAATAATGCTATTGCTAGTAAAGCCGACAAAACTTATGTTGACAAAGACAACGCTAAACAAGATAATACCATTACTGGTAAAGCTGACCAAAATTATGTTGACCAAGAAAGCGTTAAACAAGATAATACTATTGCTAGTAAAGCCGACAAAACATATGTGGATCAAGA
Organism: Platygyra sinensis; assembly: GCA_019787425.1. Taxonomy (NCBI): domain Eukaryota; kingdom Metazoa; phylum Cnidaria; class Anthozoa; order Scleractinia; family Merulinidae; genus Platygyra; species Platygyra sinensis. The sequence goes on along the minus strand of JAHPZR010008780.1, from coordinate 25,000 downwards.
AAACGCTAAGGAAGATTGTACTATTTACCAATTATTCACTAAAGTGGAGGTAAATATCCATCACTTTCACCGACACTGAGGTGAATAATTGTTTTAGTATATACCACACAAACTGAATAACTAGCGGACCAAAGAGTAACTATATTTGTGAAAATATACCGACAAAAGCCATGTTGTTTTTCCGCGGCTCCTTGGAGGTGAATAGCACTTGGCTAATTACCTCCGAACTAGCCAATCAGCGCGCGCGAAAAGTACTATTCACTTGTGCGGTATATACTAATGCTGGTTGAGCCGACAAAACTTATGTTTACCAAGAGAACGCTAAGATACAAGTAATGCTGGTAAAGCCGACAAAACTGATGTTGACCAAGAAAACGTTAAACAAGATACTACTATTGATGTTAAAGTCGACAAAACTTATGTTGGGCAAGACAACACTAAGCAAGATAATACTATTGCTGGTAAAGTCGACAAATTTCCTGTTGACTAAGAAAACGATAAGCAAGATAATATATTGTAGGCTAAGTAGACAAAAATTATGTTGATCAAGACAACGCTGAGCAAGATAATACTCTTGCTGCCAAAGCCGACAAAACTTATGTGGATTTAGAAAACGCTATCCAAGATTCTACTATTGCTAGTAACTCCGGCAAAAATTATGTGGATTAACGGAAAACTACCATTTTTGCAATTAGATAGTAGCAAAAGAATGGCTGCTGGTTTAGATATGAGTAATAAAGAAATAGTCAATTTGAAAGAACCGCAATCCAGTGACAGTGATCATGCTGCCAATGTAAATTTTGCAAGTGAAGAATGATCATCGCAGTTAATTTTCCAATTTAAGCAACTGGAAAGAAGAAGCCTGAAAAATATCAGGGCTTCAACGGGATTCGAACCCGTGACCCCCGCGATACCGGTGCGATGCTCTACCAACTGAGCTATGAAGCCACACATTGGGAGCGAGGTCAATTTATTGACATATTTCCGCAGATTTTATTTTCGGTTCGCGCGATTTTTCACAACATTTAAGGTGGCCGAACACAAGTGCTTATGCCTAATTCACCATTACTTTTAAACTGTTTGTGCTTTGGCGACCGTTTTTTTTTTACAAGAGTCAAGGTTAACAACAGAAGTATTTATGCTCGCATTGTGGCTGGTTAAAAACAAGGCTTAAAAAATGGTATTTGTTCGTTTAAGATCAAGATCTTGCATGGCACAGCTGCTACCTATTTGGATTCATTGATTTCTCTGAAGCCTCAGTCATGTTATAACCTGAGAAGTTCTTGTGACACCCTCTTGCTTATGCAACCCAGCTTCAAATCTAAAGTGACACTTGGTGACAGGTCGTTTTCTTGCGCAGCACCTAAACTCTGGAATGCATTACAATTCGAAGTTAGAGACTCCAAGTCGTTGGATATTTTTAAATCGAGGTTAAAAACTCACCTTTTTCGTTTAGCATTTTTATCATAATTTGAGTGTGATATCATAGTAGATTATTATTTGTAAGCAGTATTAGTATTTTATGTTTTCATTTTATTTTATTCTGATAGTTGTATCAATTATTGTATTCGATTTTTGGACTGTGTAATTTTATTGTGAAGCGCATTTGAACATTGTATGGAATTTGCGCTATACAAATTATTATTATTATTATTATTATTATTATTATTATTTAAAAAATCCAGTTGTTAGATTGTATTCATCGTTTGTCCATTACGAATTGACTTTAAGGTGGCTCAAAACAGTTTCCAGCACTTTCCAAGACGTAGATTTTGATGGGCCATTATTACCAATCTTTATCAGTTGATGCCACAATCATGGTATCAAAAAACTGCTTAATCATTGGTGAACACGTTGGTATTATTTTCGTGACACAATAGGTTACCATAGCAACACTATGACCTGCTAAAAACACCCTTAATTTGAGCTTTAAGCGCCTATATTTCAAAAACGGCACGGTGAAATTTTTTTATATTATCAACATTTGATAAACATGATTAGGTGCAACTTTTGGCAAAGTTTAAAAAAATTCTGTACATGGGGTTCAGAGCCACCTAAAGTTTTCGAAAATTTCAGGTGGCTCTGAATAGGCCTATCCAGATTCTGCTCGGTAACTTTTCAGCAACTTTTAGGATTTTGAGCAACTTTTTTGTCAGAGAGCAACTTCTAGCAACTTTTTGGAAAACTAGCACTTTTTTGGTAACTTTTGGGCTTTTTAACCTATTTTGGACCAAAATGCTGAATAACCCCCTTTTTTTGTTAAATAAACAAGTTTAAATTCTAAACATCTTTCTTGTAAAACTCATATTTTTACCCTTTGAATGGGTATCATGTGGAGTTGTGGACGTGGTAATTAATTACAAGAAGTGGGTTAGCCTTAACCTCGTTCCCAGGGCTTTTCCCTTCACGTGAGGGCCGTCTTAAAAACATTCGAGCAACTTTACAAAAATTTTTGAGCAACTTTTTCAAATTTGAGCAACTTTTGAGCAACTTTTTGGCATATTTCTTGGCAACTTTTTACCTTTTTCGGAGCAGAATCTGGACGCCCCTAGCTCTGAACCCCACGTACAGAATGTTTTCAAACTTTGCCAAAAGTTGCATCTCATCCTGCTTATCAAAATTCTGTAATAAGAAAAAATTTCACCGTGCCGTTTTTGCACTAACTTCAACTTCAACTCCATTTAAAGAATAATTAACAATTATTCAGCGACGTGGGGGTGAATAGTGGTGCATATTTACCGAGCAGCGAAGCGGAACACTCGCACTAAAAGATTACAATGAAAATAATAAGTAATTACTAAATCTAAAAAAGGAGACTTGCATAATTACTTGCATAGATTGTATCAAGTTAAATCAGTGTTAAATTGGTAATGTAATTACAAGTTAAATGATTCTTACGAGGTATGTTTGAATGAAGAACCCAAGTTCTATTTGTACGGTTTTAGAGCAGAGGTAATTTGGGAAATATCAATATAGTCATCATGCTTCTTAAGAATATCAAGAAGGAAAGAGTGGAGATTCGTTTGGAAGTGTTTTCTTTGGGAGCTCTCTTAATGATGCTGGCATCTCATTCCAAAATTCCAGCTCCTACTCTTGAGAAAACTCTTTTTCGGATTTCTAGCCTACATTTCATAATACAGAATTTATTTGCTGACGAAGACCGTGTGTTATAAGAGCGAATACTGGTAGTACCGCTGAATGGGTTTAAAATGTTTCTGGGTACCTTCTGATTTCGTATATCGTGCATTGACTCATTGACTCCTGGAACCTTTCGCCAAAAAATGCGTTTTTTGGGCATTTTGGTGGTTTTGAGACTGGATCTCGGCTAAATTAGCTTTAATCTGGCCGAAAATGCATTTGCAACATGACAGCTACATGTAGCCCTTCTTGCCACTAGAATCGCGTTTTACGACATTTTGGCTCGGGCATGCGCAGAAATCATTTGGGACGAAATTTTTTGGACGAGAAGGTGATCTACGTCTTTAGGCTTTTCGATTTTTGAATTTTTTCCCTTTTCATTTTTCTCCTTTTCTTTTCTTTTTGCTGCAGTGATTGACCTTTTACTGGGCTTGCTTGCGGTTAAAAAACTTCTAAGAAAGAGTCCTCGAGACGGGCAATATTTACCATGGAGTAGCTAGGTAGTTTTTCACTCATCTTTTTGCGCATTTTTGTGCATATCTCAGGCTTCATTAGGCTGATCACTCTGATCTAGGTATCATTGGAAAGATCTTTTCCTCCTGCAGAAGTTGAGTATAGATGATGCCAATTTTGGTCAAAAATGATGACGTCAGAAGTGGAAGAAAGGCCAAACCTAATAATAATCCCAACTAATCTACTTATTTTGACCATGATATGTTCAATGTGAAAATTTCCAGCTTAAACTGCAGTCTATTAAAAACCCAAGGTATTTTACATTATCTTTACATTCAACGTTTTGCTCAGTACATTATCATATGCCACAATTTTCGGTTTGAGCGCTAGTCGCTTTTGGTAAAGTCGAAAAATAACATAATTAGATTTATTACTGTTGAGGGTTAACTTGTTTGCTGTTAACCAGTTACATACCTTACGAAATTCACAGTTTACAAAGGTTTCAAGAGATTTAATGTCTTTATCGGCATAAGGGATATTTGTATCATCAGCAACGTAGAATTTGAATTTGTCCGAGGAGTACTGAATATCGTTTGCGTATAATAGAAAAAGGAGGAGTCCCAAAAACATACCCTTGAGGCACGCCACAGGTAATTGCAACCTTGTTAGAAATATGACATTTGAATTCTGTTGTTTGTGTTCGGTTACTTAAATAGGAAGTAAACCAATCATTAATTATTCCACGGAAACCATAATGTTCCAATTTGTGTAATAATACACCGTGATTAACTACATCAAATGCTTTCTTCAAATCAATAAAAATACCACACGAGAAAAGGCGTTTATCCATATTAGTTTGTATTGTATTACTAACATCCAAATTTGCATGTTGTGTAGAATGTGATTTACGGAAGCCATATTGTGCCTGATAGAGTAACCCCTTCTCTAATCAAGCTCGTCACCAGATTTAAACACTGGCGCTATTTTTGCACGCGCGAATTTAAAAATGGCGGCTTTTCTAACGGCTGGACCTCGCCATATAGAGGTAAATCGTCATATTCTCGAAAACGAGTGTGGTGACCTATCATTTTTCCTGTTGTTTTGAATTGATAATAAATGTCTCTCTGTAAAAGAAATATGGGCCAATTCTCAGTGTCGAACAAAAATAATAGTCGAAAACGCGAATTTAACAACCAATCGTGACCATAAACATGGAGCTATTATAAGGACTGACTTCTGGGATATAAACAAGGTGCTCTTGCTCCTAAACGAACATGGGGACCCCTTATTTGTATTGAAAAAGTCATGTTCCTATCATATGAATAATAAATAGGCAAAGTTTTACAAAAATCGCAGTCCAGGTTTTATTTCAATGCAATGACCTTAAATTCGCTACTCACCATTCCTTGAAGGATTTCGTGGCTTGCTTCAGTCTTCAGTAAAGAACTTCTTGTCTAGCACTGGGCTAACAAAGTCTATCAAAAAATATACGTATGCAAATAATGATTAGTAGTGCAGCTTTTAAGAAAAGCACTCGACTTTTTGGAGATATCCAAAACATTCTTTAACACGATAATATGAAACTGTGCCAACCCTTCCTCTCACCCCAACAGTTTTCAAGCCCTTGGTAGAAAGCCCGGGAGTGGTACTCCGAGAAAAATTTGGTGGGGGAGTGCCGCTCGCTTCTCAAAACATTTACCCTATTTGTGGCCAAAATCTGCTATTTTCAATACCCTAATTATGACGTAACCATAAATCAATTTAACAAATTGACGTCAGTTTTTCATGCGTCTGTCCTGTTATTGATCATGAATTTCGTCATAACATTGTTAAAGTAGCTCTAGATCCACGAGGCTATAACGGAGTGGATCCGCAGACAACTTTGACAATGTTATGACGAAAATCATGATCAATAACAGGACAGACGCATTAAAAACTGACATCAATTTGTTTTTTAAGATAACAAATTGTCAAACTGTCCGCTTTCGTTCGTTGACGCATCGCATAAATTATAAATTTATCTGTCTGTTCACTTATTGACCATAACAAATTAGCCAATGAGCGCGCGGGAATTCCTGCGGTTATCGTAAAAATCCTGTTTTTTTACATCAAATTCCCTCTTAATGATCAAAATGGCTAAAATCAATATCCAATTTATGACCAAAACGGCTGAAAAAACCGTACCCTTTGGAATAGCACATACCTATATAGCCTATATAAGGGAGTACCCCCTCCTCCCTGGATAGCAAGCCCTCTGTAGATCAGCAAAATTCCATAAGTTCTTTAGATTTAGCTTTGAAGAAGAATTATTTTCCGTCCGAAAACAAGCTTGTAAAAAATATGCTATTGCTCAAAGCCGTTTCATTTAACTGCAGCAAAAAAAAAATTCACCCCAGAGCTAAAAATAATTTATTGTAATATTACATTATTCTGTTATTGAACAAAGATTAAGTGTACAACTTGCGCAAATTTTACCGTATTCCAACGCCGAGTTGCTTGGAAAAGATCTCGCATATTTTCAGATTCGAAGGTGTTGAAAAATTCCTTGAAGACATCTACTGGAATCATGAATATTATAAAGTTAGAATCATCAGAGTTTAAACTAACTTTAGAATCTAAGTGAGTGAACCAGTCGAGAACCAGTTTTAACGTATTGAAGTCGTAAGAAGGCAGACAAGAATGAAAGAAAGGTCTTAGTTTGTAAAACCTTTCTCAGTAAAAATTAACGGATATCAAGAATAAAGTCCTACCTTTTCAACATTGTCGCGGTAACGAATGCTCAGCTTGGTTTACATCACAGGCGATCACAGACACGAGTAGTGGTTCTTGTTCCATTTGCGCAAAACATTCCCTCGCTTTTCCACAACAAAACTGGACAAGTTGGCGAATTTGATAACCGGCAACATTTCCAAATGCTGTTTGTCCTTGGGTTAAGCTTTGTAAACCTGTAGTTTTTGAGATATTGAGTCCGTAGCTTGAACGACTTCAACGGCAACATTCTTCCTCAAGAAATGGCATGGTGAGAAAAGAAATTGCATGCATAATTAACTAAAAATTTGCAAATCGAAATACTCATAAATATGATTTACATTCAGTGAATCACCCTTGGGATTAGCAAAATACATGTAGTTCAGATGTTAACCGGCAGTTATCAAAAAGTATGGAATGAAAGAATTTTTTCTTCTTAGCATTCGTAAATTATAGCTCGGCTTTGTCAAAGATTCCAAATAATTATTAGTCAGTAACCTAGGCAGTGCTGAACGGCTTGGGTGCCAAGTTAATAAAACCACAAGCAAAATCTGTAAGACAGAGCTGGCAAAAATGCGTCTGCACTCTCACTATCGTCCACACAGTTCAGCAATTTTGTTTATAATGATTACCTTGTGGTGACAATGACACTGATGGGACCCTTCCTATATTTCCACATCAATTCCAAGCTTAGCAACTTCTCAGTAAAACCTTTTCAATTAATACGCCGGGCAGATTCTTCAAAGACAAGACAATGTTAGGATTAGAAATATTTTGTGTGCTGCAGTGAGAATAGGATTAATTTCAACCCGTTTTGGGAGTCTGGTTGCTAATTTCTTGAGTTACGTTTTGTTTCACTGAGTAATCTATTGATTTTAGACAATATGGGAAGCGTTTCTTATCATAATTGTGCGTGGTATCCTCTAGTTCAGACATCTTCACCTTACCTCTTCGTGCCTCATGGATCCTCATGGTACATGTAGGGCTGTGGTTTCTGTAATAACTCTTTTTTATACGGGAGAGGGTTATCAGCCCTCTGCCCAACCCCCAACCTGGAGGGCCAGTGGGATCACTCTTCGTCTGGCCCCTACCCTTCGACCTGTTTGGCATGGGTGTCCCTGCCAGGAGTACAAGTCTCCAGCCAACATAGCTCTAGGGGTCACTGGGGCACCCAAGCTGCCCCACTACGACAAGGTGACGATCCCAATCGGGGCAGAGTTCAGAGATCTTAATATTGTAATAATCATTTGTTTTATCATTCAGTAGAGTTTTATATACTGTTTTAAAACTGTGTGGTATTCTTCGCGGAGGGTGGCATTTAAAAGGTACTTGTGTTTTTGGTTAGCCATTTTCCTTAATTCATTGTGTTTTAAAGATCATCCCTTATCAATTCAAACCAGTTTTTGTTTGAAGATGATCGAACACGCTATATGTATTTTAATGGATTTTATCTTTAAGCAACGTCTTGCAGTTGTGATAAGAATGTGTTTTTCCTTTTCAAGAGATGCGTTCACATTCGTGGTTGCTTGCTTTACCAAACAACTAAAGCGCCCCTTTGTCGGCCGCTTTGACAATTATGTCTTTGCGCTTACTAAGAATTTGTAGCGCCGCCCTCTCTTCCGAAGAAAGGTTGGAAAATTTGGTGTTACGATTCAAAAATCTAAAGAGGCGAACTGGCCCTCTGGGGGAGTCCACTTTGATTTTCGAATCTGATGCGTCTCGAAAATATCTTTGTCCAAGGTGTTAGAATCATCCTCTTTGTCATGGAAAAAGGCTTTAAGTTGAACGCGGCGAATAAATTTTTCAACATCTTGTTTAACAGTGAATTCGTCAAGTTTTTTGGATATAGGAACAAAATTAAAGCCCTTACTGAGGACGGATTTCTCTGCGTCGGAAAGCGTAAAATTTTCTGGAATAGTAACCACGGTGCTAAGGCTTTCAAGTGACGAGTCACAAGTATTAGGAAAACCTTTAAATAGTTCAAATTTATGGGCCTTAATTTGGTGTAAATGGTTAAAAAGTTTAGAATTGACCTCCTGGATTTTGGTGCGAATAGATTGTACTAAGATAGCTGGACAGATTTTAGACAGTTCAGAGCGATATTGTAGAATTTGTTTGTCGAGGCCGTCACGTTTTTGGCACATAGCTCTGATAGTTATAACTGGGCCAGCTGTGATCTGAAAAGCATGAAGGCTCCTCAACAACAAAATGTGCGACAATCAATCTTGGTTAAAATTTGCGTAATCAACGACGCTTCTTCCGTTTCTCCCATGAAACGTGGCTCTTCTTAGGCTGGGGTACACGTGAAGGCTGTATTGACGTCGTTTAAAACGGCTTTTCTGCCAATATCTCGGTCACGTTTTAATCTCTATGCTTATAACCATAACCACCGTTTGGCGGTCTTGTGTAAATTTTTGGGTGATTTTTGGACATTTTGGGAAAGAGATATTTTTTCTCAAAAATAGGTCCAATCGAGGAAAATATGAAGTATTGAAGATTTGATGGATTTGGAAAATTGTAATTTGAAGTGAAGAATTAGTAGACGGATACCAAACAGTCCCCTCACCAACCTGGGGCTTTCATTTGGGGCGGTCAACTGTCTGGTAGTGTTTCCAACCCATTTTAATCCTAACAATTCCCTTTCAACAATACTCCAAATTTCACTCCTATTCATGTGTACCCTCGCCTTAATGAATCACCACTAACTCTGCCACTGAGTACTCTGAGTAGGCGCTTCGAAAGATATCTAGAAGTCACTTTCCGCGATTATTAAGTTCATTGTCAAAACAATTTCTCTCGTTGAACGATAGTACAGATTCAGATTATTCGTTTGTTGTAATATCATTTCCTTCTTGGGAGACAGAGTCTGGGTATTTCCTTGTTCTAGACTTTAAATCACCCATGAGGAGAACCGATCCTTGGGAGGAGTAATTCTCAATATCACTTTCGAGATCTTCGAACAATAGACCTTTTTCGCTTGTACATTTTGTTTTCCCAATACAGATCATGTGATGATACTCAGGAGATTTGATCCTTTGTCTTGTTCATTAAAAAGAGTACATGCAGACATATTCATGCTTGCATGTATCCTTTTTAATAAACAAAACAAAAGATCAAATCTCCTGAGTATCATCACATGATCTGTATTGGGAAAACAAAATGTACAAGCGAAAAAGGTCTATTCAGGGTAAAATTAATTAGAATTGTAGGGCGGCATGTAAACCCTATATGTACGGAGATATCTTTTGTTGTTTTCGTATACTTTTTACTTATCTTAAACCAAAGAAACTTCTGAGAAGCTTTTTGAACTGAAATCCAATCAAGAAATTCAGTTTTTTAACGTAAAGCCAGTCTTCCTGAGTTGCGACCACATTCTGCTGTTTTTGAGGTGCATGTGTGTTACTACAGACCGATAGCATGCTACCTCAATATTAGCTTCACTCCAAGTTTCGCAGAAGATGAGAAAGTCATAACCATTAGTCACTTTTAAGAAATTAACATTCTGTAGTTTATCATCTAACGATCTGGAAGATAATCCATCGATATTTCAAGCAAAAAAAAACACTTTTTGCTAGGTAAGTGTGCGATACAAGCAAGTTGTCAACCCCATATCGATATCTATATTCGTATCCTGGTAAATAAATTTATAGTTAAACATAAGCCTTACTAAATCTTAAAAGAGAGATTAATTCTCCCTTGAATTTCAACAGATGGGTCTTAGGGCCTGTTTACATGGAGGTGGGGGACCCCAGGTAGGTGAGGTAACCCGCCTAGCCTTGGTCGAAAAATGGCCCGCGTTTACATGCAAACTTACAACCCCGGGGTCCCGGGGTGAGGTTACTAGACGTTGTTGCTTGGTCGCTAGGCATGTAAACAGAGAAAATGGCGGGCGAACGACGCATTTTGGCGGTCAGTGTTCTTTTCCTCTCATTATCTGTTCTCGCTGCAACATTTCAGTGTTGTGGCTTTTTATTTTTTAATTTGGCGCGCTTTGGCGGGCTTGCAAATATAACATGAACTCGACCCCGGCTAGGCGGGTTACCCCACCTCGAGTCGTTTACATGGCAAAATGCGACGCCGGCTGACAGGGTTACCCTACCTGGCAGACCGGGCAACCCGCCTAGGCGGGTTACCCCACCTATCATGTAAACATGATCAAATAAAAATGAGAGATTATATGGAGAGGCGGGTCACCCCACGTAGGCGGGTTACCTCACCTACCTGGGGTCCCCCACCTCCATGTAAACAGGCCCTTAGAACTTGTGATGGTTGATAATCTAATGGCGGTGGCGGTTAGTTCTGTTGTAGTGGTTCACGGTGGAGTATGATGGCTATCACGACCAAAGTTCTTGACAGCATTGCTGTAGGAACTGTATTTCTCGTGTGGCGGAGCAAATTGAGGCGGAAACAGCGGGCGGGACAAGTGGTTGGAAGGGGACGTGTTGGCCTAGCTCTTCCACGGATCGCTTTAGCACTATGTTTGCCGCGAATAACCCATTGTCTCTTTTTAAGATGTTTGGCATCGTGTAAAACATCCAATCCCTCAGGGAAAACGTTGTCGTGGGATGCGACATGGACATTTTGCAGATTGGTCAGTTGATTGATGAGTTGTTTATTGATTTTTGTGATGATGTTAAGCGAGGAAAAATCTTCCAGTTGCCAATGTCATTCCTCCTGTTATCTAGCCCTATCAAACACAGCGATTTTTATCCGGACTTATTGCTACAGAAGAGCAAGTGCTTGAACTAATGAAGGTTGTTGATATCTCTAAAGCATGTAGCTCTGATGGGGTTGGTAATAAGATTATGAAGTTAAGCAGGGAGGGTTTTCCCGTTTATTTTCCTCATTTTATTAATTTGTCTCTCTCACTTGGTCAGTACCCGAGCAAAGGAAAGATTGCAAATGTTATTCCTCTATTTAAAAATGAGAACCGTCAACTCAAAGTGAATTACCGTCCTTTTTCTCTGCTGCCAAATGAGTCATTTGCATAACTTTTTGATTAAAATTGGCTTTCTTTATAAATTCCAGTCGGGTTTCAGAAAACGAACGGCGGTTACAAACATTATCCATAGACAACACATGATCTAATAAAAATTTTCTGTATTACTTGACGTTTCGTATGCTACAACATGCATCTTCAGAAGTGAACGGTTATAACTGTTACAAACATTTAAAAATACAAAAATAAAGAAGGGAACTGGAGACGAAATAAAAAACAATGACAAAATTGATACTACCGATAGTGGATACTGCCGGTGGAAATTAATAAAGAAATAGCTTCTCGCTTCCAACATTTTCATCAAGTGAGGGTTTCAACTCACTGAACTCACTGTTTCTTTAATTTTACACTGTAAGTCGGACTTTCCAGTAGCGAGGATTTCAAAATGGCATTTGATGTTGTGACAGCCAAAGCGGAAGCGTGACAATCTTGTGTGAGAGCCTTAAAATGTTCAGTCTCCCTATCATGCAATCGTCGTTTGGTTTTACGGACGTAGAAAGAATCGCAGTCCCAACAACTAGCCTTGTACATTACTTTGCGGCTAAAACGGTCTTTGTATGGAAAGAAAGACTTAAACCCTGCAAGTATTACTAAAAATAACCCTAAGATTGACAAAACCATAAAATTTACTAACACAAGATTTAACACGTCGCGCAAGAAATGATGATGAACTGATGAACTAAAGATCTCGCCTCCGTACCGTTGATCTTTGCCGATGATACTACATTACTTGAAATTGTTGACGACCCCGCCGTATCAGCTGGTCGTCTCAATTCTGATTTAAATAAGATTGCTGTGTGGGCTGACAAATGGTTAGTCAAACCATGAGTCCTGTGAAATCTCGTGATGCTGTATTTTCTCTGAGGCTTAATAAACAAGTTCACCCTCCTCTATTTCTCGACTCCAATATCATCAAAGATGCTGAGTCTCGTACTCACTTGGGTGAGGCTCTGTTAGGGGGGCTTTAGTCATCCCTTATCCCTTAAATTCCAGTGGCAGTTATGCCTTATCCCTAAAATTACCGAGACCGTGATCCCCAAAATTACTTAGCTTTTGAATTTCACAATAGATGACAATTTTTATGTGTAAAGCGACCTGTTAAAGATGATTTATTTTCTTACAAGATAACGGAAGTTACGTGCGACCTGATTGACGTTTTAGT
>JAHPZR010008780.1:0-7500 GCA_019787425.1 Platygyra sinensis | reverse complement strand
AAATGATCAGTGCTAGAGTCAGATGATCAGTACTACGATGGATCAGTGATCAGTGTTAGGGACAGATGATCAGTGATAGGGACAGATGACCTTTGCCAGGGACAGATGATCAGTACTACTGACAGATCAGCGATCAGTGATAGGGACAGATGATCAGTGCTTGGGACAGATGATCACTATTAGGTTTAGGGACAGATCAGTGATAGGGACAGAGGATCAATGCTAGGGACAGATGATCAGTGCTAAGGACAGATGATCAGTGCTAAGGACAGATGATCTGCCGCGCTAGGGACAGAAGATCAATGCTAGGGACAGATGATCAGTGCTAAGGACAGATGATCATTGCTAAGGACAGATGATTTGCCGCGCTAGGGACAGATGATCAGTGATAGGGACAGAAGATCAGTGCTAAGGACAGATGATCATTGCTAAGGACAGATGATTTGCCGCGCTAGGGACAGAAGGTCAATGCTAGGGACAGATGATTAGTGCTAAGGACAGATGATCATTGCTAAGGACAGATGATTTGCCGCGCTAGGGACAGATGATCAGTGATAGGGACAGAAGATCAGTGCTAAGGACAGATGATCATTGCTAAGGACAGATGATTTGCCGCGCTAGGGACAGAAGGTCAATGCTAGGGACAGATGATTAGTGCTTGGGACAGAAGATACATACATACATACATACATACATACATACATACATACATACATACATACATACATACATACATACATACATACATACATACATACATACATACATACATACATACATACATACATACATACATAAGCTTTATTTATACACGGTATCAATTTCATATAAAATATGCTCTTCCATCGAGCCGTGTGTAACTTAAAATATTAAATAACCATTCATAAGTAATCTAAAACGAGCACTATTTCTGCTAAAACAAATAAACAAGTTATGCTAATATTAATACTAGTACTATATACTGATAGCAAAATACTAAAGCGGGAAACAACTACTACAACTTGTCATACAAAAAAAAAAAAAAAAAAAATGGAGCAATTACTATGTCAGCAGAGATTTTTTGAAATCACTAATATTGGTCTGGGTTTTGCTAGAAGTTGAGAGGCTGTTCCATAGTGTAGCACCTCGATAGTGCAGGCTACGTTTTCCGGCCTCAGAGAGTGGTCTGGGAATAAAGAGATTATGAGCCGAGCTCCTCAAATTGTAGGTATGAACTTGCGATGTTGTTTGAAAAAGGTTATGGAGGCGAAATGGAAAGTGATCATTGACCACCTTGTACATAGTTATCGCTAGCTGTTTAGTACGCCTTTCTTCAAGTGTATCCCAGCCAAGGCCATGTAATAGACAAGAAGATGGCGTCATATAATCAGAATTGGTTATTATACCAGCAGCCCTATTTTGTAGCTTCTGGAGCCTCTCAGATTGGCATTTTCCGATACAACCCCATACTGGGCTACAATAGTCGAAATATGGAACAACCAGGGAATTGTACATGTTAATTAAGGTATCTCGTGGTACTAGGGCCCTGGCCCGCTTTAGAATTGCCAGGCCAGCTGATACTTTTTTAACAATCTGATCAATTTGAGAATGCCACGTTAAAGTATCATCAATTTCTACCCCTAGGTATCTGTGGGTTCTGACTCTATCCACAGAATGGCCATTTATTCTAATATCAGGTTGATGATCTAGATGTGTGACCTTGTGTTGAGTAGCAATAATGGAATATTTAGTTTTCTTCAAGATTAATGCTAGGGAAAGATGATCAGTGCTAGGGACAGAAGATCAATGCTAGGAACTGTAGAGATGATGGACAGAAGATCAGCGTTAATCACTTCAGTGTAATTAATATACTGCGGGTCTAAATCCTCGATGCACTTGTGGCATTCACCCATGAAGAATGTATCCCTTTGACTCTTGTGCCAAGGCCCCCCCGCTAAGAGTAGCAGGAAGCTCTGGGGACGAGAGTGTTTCCCCCAAAAGTTTGCGTTCTTTGGGTGTTCTTTCGTGTTTATATCACGCGAGTTGAGCTGCAGGGATGGAACGCTCCTCAGTGCTTCACAGATCATTGATCGCCGCAGTATTTGTAGTTTTTCTGTCTGAAGGTGAGGGGCTCTCATTAGATCTTACAGCAATCAACTGGCACACAGTCCAGCGACTAATAATATTATCCGTAATAACGTCCGGTTGTAAGTTTGTTTTCAAAGTCGAACTAGTGAGGATGGATGAACTGTGCTTTGTAGTGATCGCCCCTGAAGTGTTCTAACATTCATGTCACCGAAACAATAAGATCAGTGTGATTAAACAGGGTCGATTTGATAAATCAGCTCAAGAACTGAAGATCTTTAAATTGTTTATAAATGTAACGTACCAGACATGACACCAGACACACAAAAATATTGGCTTGTGATGTCAATCCGTCTCGACTCCGGGGGAACATACCTTAAAGTGTGGGTAGGAGTGTTGTGATGGGGTCTAGGAAACACTACTGTAAATATACTAAAGTTTTCTACTTCATCTCCTGGGGTAAGGGCTGAGGATCTTGGGGTTGGGGGACTCACATGAAAAAACAGTTTTGCAGAGGTGATGGTTTCAAATCGCCTGGATTTTGTTTATCACTTTGTTAGTACTGATACTACAGAAAGTGTTTTTGACAACTTGTGCTAAATAATATTGTGAAGTTACTATAGATTATCAGGCGGATGTGTTCTTTGTATTTCCCCCCTCCCAGCCCTCCCCCAGGAAATTTTATTGGATTTATTTAAAAGTAATTATTAGTATTTAATAGTTGTTCTTTGACTTTTCCACTGAAATTCTAGTTTTAGTGTGAAAGGTACCTGGGTTTTCTGCTGTTGTGGGGGGCTTGTGGCTGAATTGGGGGCAGTGCTTGTTACAAGTACGTGAGCGGTCTTACATCATGGGGCAGTGAGTGGCAGCACAGGGCAAGTGTTGGGTTTGTTTTATCTGGGCACATAACCTCCACTTGTTATCAGTAAAATAGGATTTGAGCTTACAGTGGGGTTTATTGATACCGCCATGTTGCATTACCAGACACCGAAGATAATTTATGTTGGTAATAGATTGATTGTGGATTCTGAAAATCCAGTCTATGAACTATGAAGTCCATTGTAAAATTAAAATTAATAGTTTCAAAAAAATAAAGAATTTCGAGATGTCAAAAACATTAATGTACCATGCACTGGTAAGTAATTTTGGAATCCATTAAATCAGCAAGGCATAGCAGCCTATAAAGTTAAAAATGGGATTCATCAGTGGCAAATAATAAAATTATTACGAAAAAATTGATTCTGCACTTTTCATAGTGGTGGGGAAAATCTTAATACTCTATGGTAACTTTAGAAATTTTTGCTCCTAACAGTTCCCATCAGTGGCAGTAGAATTCCACAACAAAAGCCTTTAACTACTCGGCCAGCAGTAAGTTGGAAAACAATTAGATTGATATAGAATATTGTGTTGTTGCCGTGCTGTACTAGTGTTACATTATTACATTAAGATTTCTAAGTTGTAATACAAGTAGTATTCAGATGAAATGATAGTCTCTTGAGAATGTTATACAAGAGAAAACAAGGGTCTTGTTATCCATAGTGAAGTCCAATCATGTGAAGACATTTTGGTGGTTGCTTTCCAGAAGTGAATAACAATAGAACATTTCAAACTGTGAGTACAGGGAGGTTGACTTTAATCTGCAGTGAAATGATCTAAATCACTTACATGTAATATCTTTTTACATAAGATACATCTAAGGAAACATATCGATAGGTGCAAATAATTAACTCAGAGAACATTATTACTGGCAGTGCTGTCTAGCTTAGTTGGACTGTACCATGATTGCAGTCATTAATTAAACTAATGTATGAATATAAAAAGTTAGAGCTTATTTATATTTTTTCTTCATGGAATCCTAATTCAACAGTTCTCTGCAGATGGTTGTGGAAAAACAAAAGGCTGTTTCTTTACACCAGATTCTTGTGGCTCATCACCAAGCAGCTGTGATTACTTCCTGACGTACACACCTAAAGAATCATACATTATGTTTGAAATGAGCAGCAATAAAAAGTGGGTAGCAGTTGGATTTAACCGCAAGGCCGTAATGGTAATCAAAGATACTCTTTAATATTTTGTAGGTACATTTTTGATATCAATTGTCCCTTCCCTTAATATTTCTTCCTTTTAGATGTAAAAGAAACAGAGTTATAATTCTTACAAAGTTTTTTCCAGTACATAGCAAGATCTACACTGTTGTTTGAATACACATCGTGTACTTCATTTTTTTGTGACTTTACTTGTGAGACTTTGGATGATGGTACTGAACTGATGCTAAATGGCACAATGAGAACAAAATTTCTTTTGTACATTACAGTAGTGGATGTAAAATATTTAAATTTACTAAATTGTGAACTGATTTGTCTAAATGCAGATTATACATATTTGCTTCATTACCACCACTGATACCACCTTAATTAAGATAGATATTTCATCAGCTGATTAACACCCTCGTGTAGAAATTAGGCAGTGCAAGGCATTTGTGTCATTTATTTTTATAAGAAAAAAAAATCAAGGTAATTACAACTAGTATAATTTTATTTCAGGATGGAACAGATTCCATTATATGTTCCCTTGTAAATGGAACTGCTTTAGTTGGTCATTATCCTATAAAGGGATATCAAACACCAGTAAGAACAATGAAGGTAAACTACATTATTTTTTGTGCTAGAATATATACTGTAATTATAGAAGTATACTTTTATCACTTTGAACTGAATTAACTTCATTCCGATTGATTAAATGTTTGCCAAAAATTTATGCTTTTTTATGACATTGTGTAACTCTTGTTCAACATGATTTAATTCCAGACAGCTTTGGAGTTTGCATTGTAAATGCTAATTTCAATTGAACCAGTTTGACTAATTGAAAGCCATGCTGTTGCATTCTTTCTTACTGTGAAATAAGTTTGGTTGTGTTGCCAGACAGTGCTATTCAAAACTCTGACATAACTGGATGTGAAACAGTTTATTTCTTAGGTCCTAAACTATGATTCAGCCTCACAATGTAAGACTGCCAACATGGCAGGCACTACCCACAACTCAGCCACAAGCCCCCACAACTCCAGAGAACCTAGGCACCAGCCACACTGGAACTAGCTAGAGCAATTTAAACCACATCATCATCATCATCATCATCATCACTATCATATATTCATTGTCGTAATCACCATCATCGTCATCATCATCATCATCATCATCATCATTTTTTTGTCAAGTCAAAAGTACCTCCAGTATATTTACTATTCAGTTGCATAATTACTAGTGTGTTTCTTTGTGGCATACTACATGACAACTTTTTTCAGTCTGTAAAAGGGTTAAAAGTTGAGCAAAAATCTTATGAAGAGGGAGCTATCAAATGCAGGTAACAATTTTTAAACTCAGTTCCTGACACTGAGGTGAATAGTTGTTTTACATGTGGTATATACTAAAACAGTGAGATAATATACACTGTACACCACAAAAAATTAATTTGGACGATTTCACTTGTCACGGATGCAAACCGGGATGCCATTTTTTCTTGAGTTGCTCGGAGGTAAACAGCACAGGATATTTGGAGTTTGACTAGCCAATCAGTGCGCGCCTTTGATGCTATCCACTGTTTTAGTATATACTAATTAACAATTATTCTTTGAAATCGAGGTGAAGAGTGGCAGAATATTTACCGAGCCGCGAAGCGGCAAGGTAAATATTCTGCCACTATTCACCGAGAATGAGAAGAATAATTGTTTTAGTATATACACAGGAAGTGATCTCAACAACACTTCAGAAGGAAACCATTAAAAATCGATTTAATTGACCTCTCAATTCATGCGTGGAAAACGTGCAAGCTGTACAAAGCGTGCGCGAATTCGCGAAACTATTTACAGAATCTTTGAACATGGAAAAATCTATAGTTCATCTTCGAAAAAACCTCGTGACAGTCTAGAGTAATGGTCCTTAAACACCGTTCAAATCATTGTGAATCAAAAGTATGCTTTATTCAAAAGTATGCTTTATTTTTGTTTGGCTTACGCATTATTCACTCGGTAGCGGGTGAATAATGCTCATTACCAGAGATAGCGAACCAATCAGATTGCTTAAAACACCAAGATCACTGAGTGTGTATATACTAATATATATTACTCATGATATCATAGCTCCAGTTATTAATTAACTTCTTTCTGTTTTATGGTATTCTATGATTATCAGCATCAATTTTGTCAATGTCATGTATTGAGCACTACAGAATTTGTATAGGTAAAGGTAAAGTCTACATTCGGGCCAAATGGCTCATCAGGCCGGAGCTTATCCTGGTTTCTGTAGCATGAAGCGACTAGGAGTATTTCTACTCCCCCCTGGATGGGATGCTAGTCCATCGCAGGGTTACCCCCAGCATTAAATTCGCCAGTACCCATTTATACACCTGGGTGGAGAGAGGCACCGTGAGAGTAAAGTGTCTTGCCCAAGAACACAACACATTATGTCCCTGGCCAGGGATCGAACTCGGAGCGCTCGCTCCGGAGTTGAGCGCACTAACCATGAGGCCACCCCACCTCCCACACAGAATTTGTATACTCATCCTTATCAGTAAGTCACTGTTTTTGATATAAACTTAAATCTTGTGCCATTATTACTGTTGTAGGTTTAGAAGAGAAAAACAGGATGAAATCATGACTGCTGACCTAACTAAGCATTTGTTTATCATATTTGCCATAGGACCAACAGGTATAATTGACAAAAATATATTGAAATGTAAGATTCTTAGTGGAATTATTGGAAGATTATATTAAGTTGTCTTTGTTTGACGCTACCAGGTTATAATTTATATTCTCTGATACTATCCTTGACGCTACCAGGTTATAATTTATATTCTCTGATACTATCCTTGACGCTACCAGGTTATAATTTATATTCTCTGATACTATCCTTGATTTTTTTTTTGTATTTTATTAATTTTATTCCGTTGTCGTTATACTAAGGATTTCTGGCTGAGGTAATAAAATGGGCTTGATAATCAAGGGGTAAAGATAGAACACCTTTCGGATAGAATAATATGTTTTGTGTATTCTAGGTGCGAAGGGGATCGCATTATTTACAATCATACTTTAATAATTGCTAACAGTATTTTACTCTTGTCGACAAAACAAATCTTATTCCTTCATTTAAAGTATTAAACTCAAAATTCAATTATCTAACCAACTCGAGACATGACGCAAAATCAAATGATAAACTACGAGCTCACAATATGAAATGGGGCAAGTACAAAAACATAGATATATACAGAATCTCGTGTTGTTGCTGCCTGCACCTAATTATTCTATGTAGAAGCATAGAGAGAGTTAAGGAGGAACTACGGGGTAGCCTATGTAAATCTACGGTGTACCGTGTCTGTCCGTTTGTTATGTGAATTATGTTCGTGAAAAAAATGTATGTAACTTCGAATCAATAAAAATTAATA
>JAHPZR010008779.1:50000-75949 GCA_019787425.1 Platygyra sinensis | reverse complement strand
AAAAGGGGATTTACATAAACAATTGTACTTGATTTAACACATGGCGACATAACAGCATAAATGAATCTAACATAATAAAAGGAACTAATAAATGAACTCTAAATGCCACGGCAAACACAAAGTATATATACAAAATGTAAACACGAAATAAAGACGAAAGAGCTTACCCACAACAGAATAAAGGAAAATTATAACCAGAAATAACCGCTTGCTGATATGAGGGCGGTGACTACATAATACACACTAAAGGCATAAGCTCGTATCAAAAGAAACGCTACTCTGCATAAATCAGGCAAGCTACAAAAGTGAAAACGAACAAAAACAACTTGCATATCGGTCCATTTACGCCGGTGGCTTGAATCCAATACTTAACAAATCAACTTGCAATGAACAACGCGAGTGAACGGCGAACAGTGCATAATGATAAAAAGGAAAACGATACGATAACTAAAAATCAGCAGGAGAGAAAGGCTATCCGAAGGAATCAAATTGCACAATGAATAACTGTAACGCAAACGTCACGCAAATCTAAAGTCACGCATTTACATGGTTCCCTGAAACACCAACGTGTTTCACTACAAATAGACAAATAGACTAAGGGGAAATAAACATTATGAAAAAGAATCTTAAATGTTCATGCTTAAAACTATCAAACTATCAACAAAGTCAATGGCTCCTCGGCTGGGATACACCCCGGGATTCACTTTCATAGTCATCTTTAGACATCAACAGGACAAGCTTCTGAACTGCGTGCTCCAGGAACTTCACTTCGTTTACTCTCCTTCCTTCCTTATCAAGACAGGTGTCTGCTAGAGCTAACTTCACAGTGCGAACGCGTCCATCAGAACTTCGGTTGACTGCACAAATGCGCGCCAGCTGCCAATGACTTCGGGGAGAGTTATCATCTTTAATGATCACGATGTCGTCCACACCTACATCGTTCCGGGGCACTGTCCACTTCTGACGTTGCTGTAAGCTAAGTAGGTATTCTTTCCGCCATCTTGACCAGAACTCATTGGCCAAATGTTGGACATGCCTCCAACGCTTTCTGCAGAACTTGTCAGCTGACGGAAACACACCAGGTGGGGAGAGAACAACTTTCGTCTTCATAGTGAGCAAGTGATTTGGTGTCAGAGGGCTCAGCGAGCCTGGGTCATTTAAGAGATCAACTGTCAAAGGACGGCTATTAATGATGGCCTCCACCTCGCACATGAGCGTTCTAAGCGACTCGTCGTCCAGCTGTAGGCCATTGTTCTGTAGAAGTGGGGAGAGGACACTTCTAACTGTACGGATCTGCCGCTCCCAAACTCCACCCATGTGGCTAGAAGACGGAACATTCATGGCAAAGGTAAACCAATCACAGTTCTCCTGAAGTAATTCTGCTTTGATGCGTTCGTGGTCGAGTTCTGCAAGCGCAGCCTTCAACTCATGCTTAGCGCCAACAAAATTCATTCCTTGATCACTCCGTAATTGGCGAATCGGCCCTCTACGGCATATAAAACGACGAAGTGCGTTTATAAAGGCATCCGTTTCAAGTGAAGTGGAAGTCTCCAAATGAATGGCTCTTGAAGCTAAGCACGTAAACAGAACTCCATATCTCTTCATCTGTTTTCTGCCTTCTTTGATGGAAAAGGGGCCAAAGTAGTCTACTGCACAAAACGTGAAAGGTGGAGCAGGTTCTACTCGGTCCTCTGGCAGATCTGCCATCTTCTGCTCTACCACTGCAGAACGCATCTTTCGACCGACAACACAGCTCCAGATGTAGCTTCCAACTGCGCTTGTTCCACCCAAGATCCAATAGCCATTAGCTCTTACCTCATTCAAAGTCATGCCAGGCCCTTGATGCTTTATCTTCTCGTGAAAGTACCTGATAATGAGGGTAGTCACGTGGCTTCTTCGAGGTAAGATCACAGGGAACTTGATTTCAAATGGGAGTGAAGTGTTTCTGAGGCGGCCGCCAACGCGTAGAATTCCCTGCAAGTCAAGGAAGGGATCCAGCTTATGAAGGGAGGATTGCTTCGGACAAAGCGTTCTCTCTGCCGGCGCGGCCGATCTGTCATCGAGGGATTTAACATGTTGTGAGGACTTCAACGACTTAAGCCCCTCAGGAAAGGCGGTATACTGGACGGACTTGACGATTACATTCTCTGCTTCTTGAAGATCTTGCACTTGACGCATGGCCTTCTTATTGCTGACCTTGTGCTCTGCAACAGCTTGCTCTCGTAGCCTTTGGATATACAGAAGACTTAAGGCAATGGCTCTTCTGGCACGGAACCAATCAGAAAAGTATTCCAAACGGTCTGCAATCTTCAGCTCCTTCTTCGTCAACTTTGTAGCTAAGACTGTGACTTTCTTGACCTCAGGATCACATGGCAGTACTTGGATGGGATCTGGGAAAACTTTCTCATCAACGGGCCATTCACTCTCCTTCTGCCACAAGAATGTAGGTCCCGTAGACCACTTCAAAGTAACAAGAGCAACTGGACTGAGACCGCGGGAGGCGTGATCTGCCGGGTTTAGCTTAGTTTCAACGTATTTCCACTGATCCACTGAAGTCAAGTCTTGAATGAGCTGCACTCGATTGGCAACAAAAACATGGAACCTACGACTTTCATTGGCAATGTAGCCCAAAACAACCTTGCTGTCAGACCAGAAGAACTCTTAGACGTCATCGAGGCTTAGCTCCTGACGTATCTGTTGGCTTATCTTCACAGAAGTCACCGCTGCTTGTAATTCAAGGTGTGGAATTGTGACAGGCTTGAGGGGGGTCACTCGTGACTTGCCAGCTACAAAAGCAAAATGGATTCTGCCGGAATCATCTTGAAGCCTCAGATAGCTGCATTGACCGTAACCCTTAGTGCTGGCGTCAGAGAAATGGTGCAGCTCTTTCTTTACTACCGCTCCGAAGTCATCAGGTTTGAAGCATCTGGGAATTGAAAAGTGCTGAAGAACGTGCAGCTCGGTCCTCCATCTTTCCCATCTTGCTCTGATCACATCAGGTATTATTGGGTCGTCCCAATCCACACCATTGGGGCATAAATCTTGTAGAATACTCTTTCCTTCCAATAGCACTGGTGCAATGAAACCAAGCGGGTCAAAAATAGAACTGACGGTGGAGAGGATTCCCCTCCTTGTGCAAGGACAGTCTTTCAGTGCTATACGAAACTGGAAAGTGTCTGACTGAATGCACCATTGAAAACTGAGTGCTCGTTCCATGGGTAACTTGTCAAGATCAAGATTTATGTTCTTGAGGTCATCAGTTCTGTCAATCAATGGGATGTTCTTTAGCACCTCCATCTTGTTGGAAACAAACTTCTGTAGGTTAAAGCCTCCTCTTCTGCACATTTCTTTAACCGACTTGATCAAATGGTTTGCCTCTTCTATCGTGGCACAGGATGTTAATCCATCATCCACATAGAAGTCGTTCCGTAGGAAGTCAGTGGCAGCTGGTCCCAATTTGCACTCGTTATCTTGCGCAGTCTTCTTCAAAGCAAAATTGGCGCAACCAGGAGACGAGGTTGCACTGAAAAGGTGCACAGTCATTCTGTACTCAACTGGATCCTTCAAATGGTCTCCATTCTCGCACCACAGAAAGCGCAGTAGATCCCGGTACTCTTCAGCGACATGCACTTGATAAAACATGGACTCAATGTCACACATTAGCCCCACGTGCTCTTGACGGAACCTGTTCTGTTAAGTCCGGGCCTTGCAACAGGTGTTTATTAAGAGACTCTCCTTTGAACTCTGTGGCACAGTCGAAGACAACGCGAATCTTCGTTGGTTTCTTTGGATGGTATACCCCATGGTGTGGGATATACCAGACGTTTCGTTGTTCCGTATCTGACGACGAAGGGGCACCTGGTTTCACCCTTTCAGCAAAACCCTTCTCTATCATATTCTCCATGAAGGTGTCATAGTCTTCACGGTATCTTCCGTCGGCCAAGAATCTTCTCTTGAGTTGTGGCAAGCAACGAAAGGCTGACTCACGGTTGTTAGGAAGAACAACATCGGGATTCTTCAGGGGCAGGGACAGCTCATAATGACCATTTTCTAATTGGGTAATTCCTTCCTTGGCGATGGCGAGGAATCTTCTGTCTTCTTTTGAAAGCCCCGATCCAGAAGTAGATTCCTCTGAGAAATCCCGTTCGAACATTCGCCTCACTCCAAACGGATTTATTTCTTCTTTAGTTTGGGAGTTAAGAGCAAAGCTGTTGTTGCTACAGCGGCCAGTATCAACTTCATATGCAAGGATTCGATTGCAAGACGACACTAAGTGCTCCTTACAGTCTGGCTGGATATCTTCTAACGGACTGACAGGGCCAATTATTCCCCATCCTAGGAGGGTGCGAACAGCGTAAGGGTCTTCTCCCTTACCCAAAATAACTTCTTTAGGCTTGATCGTCTTCGGACAGTTGCAGCCAATTAGCAATCCGATTTCCAAGCTTTCTTGATACAGCATAATCTTGTCTTTGATCTTTTGGAGATGTGGCCACACAGCTGCAACTTCAGGACTTGGAATTTGATCTCTTCTGGATGATATCTGGTCTCTGGAGTACGTCCTAAGTAGCTCGACTTGAACTCGCTAGTCTATCCTCTCAACTACCAACCCATCCACTCTGCTAACGGCGATTTCTTCACTTCCAAGCATGGTACTGAGGATAAGTTTCGAATTAACTCTAGGGATTCCAAGTTTATCTTTCCCGTCAGTTTTGATAAACGTAGTGTCACTGGCGTCATCCAATAACGCATAAACCTTGACTTTAAGCTCGGGGTGACTCTTACGAAACACAAAGACTGGGATGATTAAAGAGTTCGTTACAATACCATGTCCACTCACAGCGCTACACACACTGACATTGGGATAGGAGTTAGTACTGTCGTCGTCGCGACCTCTGAGCTTTCTTGGTGACTTTGGGCCGTATCGGACCGAGTTGATTCAGGAGCATTCTGGTTGCTAGATCCTTCTTTGTACGTTGGGTCATGAAGAGGAGTGGGATGCTGCCTACCATATTTCTCGCAATTAAGTCTAACTCGACAGTTCTTCGATTGATGACCCCTTTTCAGGCATCCAAAGCAGAGGCCTTTGGATCTAACCAGTGCCAGGCGCTCATCAATGCTCTTCCTACTTAGTTCTCCGCACTTGTGAGGTGGGTGATTTCCGCCACAAAAGATGCACGAACTTTGCTTTTTCGGCTCTTGCTGTGCATTAGACCTTCCTTGGCTCTCGGTAGGCGTGGTACGAGAGGAAAAAGATGCAAAACTGTTAGCTCCTTGAATTCTCTTTACTCAGCTTCTGTCAGGCACCTTGTTTCTTTTACTTTTCAAAGCTTCGGGAGAAAAGGCTGGATCATTTGTGAGATCTGCTTCTTCTCTGACAAATTCCACGAGATCATGGAAGGATACCGTTCTCTCCGTTTTCTTCAGGACATCACGTGCCTGGCGACACCACCTGAAGCCTGACTTGAGGGGCAGTTTGGTGCTAATTTCCTGTAGTAACCTTGTTGAATTTAGTTCTTCCATGTACTTCATGGACTGCATGGCCCCTTCACAACGGACAAGAAAATCAGAGAAATCTTGAAGACTGGAGCTATCTCCTTTGACGATCTGCGGCCAATTAAGCAGTTTAGCCTTATAAGCTTCGGCTACTCGAAATGGGTTACCGAAATGCTGAGCCAAGAGCTTACAAGCTTCTTCATAACCTTTGTCAGAATCCCAGGTCAAGAAACCTTTCACGACTTCATGGGCTTTGCCAGAAGTATACTTGCTCAAAAAGTACAGTTTATCCTTTTCTGAGTCAACTTTCTTCTCTATCATGGCATCGAAGGCAGCTATGAATGTCGGGTAATCGAAATAACTTCCTTTAAAGACAGGCGGTTCTTGAGAAGGAAGCGTACTGGCTCTATGCTGGTTGACAATTAGAGCGCTTAATTCTGCTTGTTTCGCTTGGAGACTGACTATTTGTTTAAGAGTTGCATCTTGAGGTGTTGTTGGCTCGTTTAGCTCTGGAGCGAAACTGTTATCTTGACTAGTGGCTTCTCTTATTGAAGGCGTCAGTGGCGCGAAAGGAACTGCTTCCGGTCTCAACAATGAAGGTTCATGTTTTACGACAGTTTTTTCGACATCGAATTTAGCTTCGCGGAAACTTTCTTCTAATCTCTCATCCGATTTCGCATCCTTTCGAGCTAGGCCGTTCTTCACTTCTTCGTTCATGACCAATCTTCAGCATCTGCCAAGGCGATCTCCTTTTCCAGCTGAATTCTTCTTAAATTGGTTTCATGGTCCAAGTACTTCATTTCGACCTTTAGCTTCGCTGCTCTGGCCGCCGCATCTACTCTCTTTGACATGACCGGCGACCTAGACGACCTTGAGGAACCTGACACCTTTGTTCTTCCAGAACGGCTTGATTTGGTTGACTTAGTTTCTTGCCTATTAGATTCAATTTCTTCATGCTTTCGTTGTTCCATTGAACGAAGGATTTCGTTTAGTCGCATTCGACATTCGGTAAACTCCCGATCGCACAAATCGAAATATCGGTAAGCGGCACCTTTAGCGCTTTCGTCATCAAGTAACTTGTCATAAGATTGGTATGCCTGATTGAATTCCTCTTTAATTACATCCAGGATGTCTCTTTCTTTTTCTAATTCTTCGGTTCCTGGGTGGGAGTCGAGCAATGAGTAAATTCTTCCAACATGTTTACGCAATTTGTTTTCCACTTCTTGTTTTCTTAAAGCACGAACTTCCAATTGATAGGCTCTGTCTTTGTCGTTCAAAGTCCCCTCATGCGGTTCTCTCAAATTCGGAGGATCGTATTGCCTGCCACGAGGACTATGTACTTCGTCTAAACTAAGATCTCTTAAATCATATAGTTCATCTGGAATTTCAACTTCTGCTTGTTTCTTCTCCAATGAGAGAATCTTTCGAACTGTAACTCAAGGCGATCGACTAACACTATCTCTCATCATCAACAAACTTTAATTCCAGCCAAAGGCATGAATTGGCGATATTTTACTGTGGCGGCAAGCGAACATCAAGGCTGAATGAAGTGCCAAGAAAATCGTGACCGGTGAAATACCACGCCAAACCAGGGGATACGTTACAGAGACATTTAATCAATCTCGTAAACTGTAAGCGAATTAAAAAGGGGACTTACCTAAACAATTGTACTTGATTTAACACGTGGCGACATAACAGCATAAATGAATCTAACATAATAAAAGGAACTAATAAATGAACTCTAAATGCCACGGCAAACACAAAGTATATACACAAAATGTAAACACGAAATAACGACGAAAGAGCTTACCCACAACGGAATAAAGGAAAATTACAACCAGAAATAACCGCTTGCTGATACGAGGGCGATGACTACATAATACACACTAAAGGCATAAGCTCGTATCAAAAGAAACGCTACTCTGCATAAATCGGGCAAGCTACAAAAGTGAAAACGAACAAAAACAACTTACATATCAGTCCCTTTACGCCGGTGGCTTGAATCCAATACTTAACAAATCAACTTGCAATGAACAACGCGAGTGAACGGCGAACAGTGAATAATGATAAAAAGGAAAACGATACGATAACTAAAAATCAGCGGGAGAGAAAGGCTATCCGAAGGAATCAAATTGCACAATGGATAACTGTAACGCAAATGTCACGCAAATCTAAAGTCACGCATTTACAGTAGCCTCTTATGAGCTATTTGCATGCATCCATATTATGTAAGCAGCTGCTAAACAACAGTTAAATTAAAGCTATAGCACATTTATTTTGTCCCAGAACATTTCACATAGTGTTAGTGCTTGTGCTTTGTGGGGAATTGTAACCACGTGAATCAGTTCCTTTTTGCATCGAGGCATCTCCAAGAAGTTGAAAACACTGCAGGAAGTGCAGACTTTGTGCCACTTTTGAGAACAGAGATACAGTATGAAATGTTAATCTACTCGAGACTCAAGTTCTAATCATAATAAAAGCTTGGTTTTTCTGGCATACACCTAAGAGTGCTTTTTAAAAACTCTTTTGGCTTTTTTGTAAGCATTGTGTTGTGTTTTTGGAAAAAAAGGAAAAGGTTATTCACCAGCCTAGGTCAGTCCATATTGGGAGAAACTGTGCCTGAGGTCTTGGTGCTCAAGACCTCAGGCACAGTTTCTCCCAATATGGACCTCCCGGCTGGTGAATAACATATATGTACTGCTTCCTTATCATAGGGATTGATAAAATTAAGGTATAAATGAAACCTATAATGTATTAATGGAAAATACATGGCAATCCAGTTGGATAATCATTAGATTCAACTATGTGTAGTTTGATAAGAATGGCCAGTAACTGAGTAACCGAAGTGCAATGGCAGCCAGTAAAGAGTGATCAAGTGAACTGTAAAATGTGTGCCAACAAAAACCTTAGATAAAACAGCTTGACAACTTTTTAATGACCTTCAAAACCTTCATGTGAGTAATGGTGACAAGGCAATGAATATGGCTTCTTTAATTAAGTTCTCATGCCTTACGGCCCCCAGTATTAATGATTAAGACTGTATCTCCCACTCTTTTCCTTAATAAAGTAACACTTTCTCTTTAATGTCCTTTTCTGGTTAGCCTCTCAGCCCTTGCTATAACATTTTTCACAAAATACTTCACTGCAGTCCATTCTCTTTGATCTAGAGCTGGCTTACTCTTTTGGATGCACCGCTTGCACTCCCTCTTCCCAGGAACCTGCTTCTTTCTTATCGTCTCACTGAGATGTTTGAAAACAGCTCTTTTCTCTTCAGGGGACCAAGTTGGGTGGGTTTTTTTCCTTCTTTCCTTCCTACCTTTGATTTTTGATTCTTTGCTAACAAAATGGCAAAGGAGGATGAAATATTTTTGAACAAATAATTTTGAATTTTGTTCATATTTTCTGGAAGAAAAATAGGGGGTTGCAAAAGGTGTCCAAATAGGGGTCCAGTTAGTTCTTTATTACAATATTTAGCAAACATAGCAAAAGATTCATCAGGAAAACTATCAGCTGTAAACGATACTGTAAAGCATGATGAATTAAAAAGGGGGGCTTGCACTTTCTTATTTTGAAACTCTTATGCCAGAAGTTTAAATGTTTATGTAGATGGAAACCATTCCCAGTTAGCTGAGGCCATGTGTCTTACAGAAGTGCACTAAATTGAAAGGTCTGATACGTATCAATTTTTGGGTCAGGTCTGAAATAGAGTACAAAAAGTGTTTAAAGCAAAGCACCATGCACCCCACCATCTCAAATATCTCAGTTGTTTGAGAAGTGCCAGAGATATGGTATGAACATAGTAGCCCACCTTAGATGATAAATAAAAACTGGTCCTTTAGTGGTTATATTGTGTACATGGGGTGGGTCATGTTACATGTATCTTCAACTCTTACTCATAGCTGTGTCAGCTCCCACTTTCTATTATTCCGCAGCTCCCCTCCCAATCTCTTCTTGGTATTTATTGACCATCCCCAAGTAACCTAAATCTCCAAGATGAAGACAAAAAAGTTGGGAAATCCTGTGGGATATTTAATCCACAGGATAATCACTGATGAATGAGTTCAATCCCTGTATGTTAATGACACTTAACACTTACATAAAGATCAGGCCCCAGTTGTTCAATGGCTATATAATGCTATCCACCGGATAAATCACTCTCCAGTGGGTAGCATAGTTTGTTTTGCCAACACTTATCCATTTGATGGTGATTTATCCAGTGGATAGTGTTATCCACCCTTGGAACAACAGGGGCCAGGGTTATTGTGATCATTATACATTCAAAATGGGAAGTTTAACCCGCATAAAATACGTTGTATTAATTTATGAGACTATAATATAAACATTCCTCACCAGAATTGGATGGTTGTTGTCCTCCAGCAGTTGCACTCTCGCTTCCTGCACCTGAAGAATCAATGGAATAATATATAGATTTAGCCAAGCCTAAAAGCAGAGCTCCTGATTACAATAAGATTGTGCAATATCTCTGAAAAAGGCAACAATGTGCTTAAGATGCTTTTGCCTTTGCCTTTGTACATACCCCTCCTTCTCCCCCAGAGTAATGTGACATGAGCCAGTGACTGAATTGAAACGAGTAACTGGACAGCAGTCAACTTTAAAAAAACATGCGAGCTCTAACCTGAGCCCATGATATGGTCATGTGATACTGGTCAGCAGATACCTTGTTTTGACAGTTGTCAATTAACATAAACATGGATGTCCAATATCAAAGATGTACGCTGTAAACCAAGGCTGCATGCCTTGGTTGACCTGTTAGCTGGAGTATGGCCGCCATATTGTGGAACGTTTTGTTGTAACCCATACGTATGCACCCGTGAGCCATATGCTGCTGACGATGATGACTATGAGAAAATGAATACACGGGTTCTATAGGTATGGGGCTCCGCAAGGCGGCCGGAGGTCGCCAGAGCTCTGCTATCACATTACTTTCAAATACCGTTGATGTGTGGAGATCACACATTTGACTGTTTGTAAACACAAAATGTAAAAATAAATTTTTTCCATGATGGATTTTGCAAACTGAGTAAATCAATATACCAACAGTCATCTAAGTGGTGTAAGATTTCTTAGTTCTAAGGCAACAGGTCCA
Organism: Platygyra sinensis; assembly: GCA_019787425.1. Lineage (NCBI taxonomy): Eukaryota > Metazoa > Cnidaria > Anthozoa > Scleractinia > Merulinidae > Platygyra > Platygyra sinensis. The sequence goes on along the minus strand of JAHPZR010008779.1, from coordinate 65,349 downwards.
AGTGCAACTCCAATCATTTCCAGAGCCTGAATAACAGAAGAGTGGAACCTGAATCAGTGTGGTTTGTCAGTTTAAATTATAGGTAGAGCACATAATGTTGTTTGACTTGGTGTTGCATCATGTGATTTATTCATTCAGAACTGGACTCCAGTGCTGAAACTCATGCAAGAATTATATAGCTCAGGCTTGCCACCCACCAGTATAAAAAAATCTCTGACTTTTCACTGACTAAAGTGATTGTCACTGACCATGCAGGATGATTATTCTGACCGTGAATCAACAAAAATAAAGATGGTTCATAGATAACTTTTAACACAAAATTGCCTTGTTGACAAGAAAAAATCTAACAAAACTTAAAGGATGCCAACCTGAAGGCAAAATTCCATGACTTTTCACTGTCTTTGATCAGGAATGTAGAAATTTCCCGACTTTTCCGGACTTGAAAAAATGCAATTTTCCCTGACTGTTTGCCTGACTGTGGAAACCCTGTATAGTAACTGGTCAGTGTAAAAAATAGACTGCAGACTGCAGATGGTTAGCTCTCATTAATGTACCAGTCAACTGGAAACTTCAACATCCACCCCCAGGCAACCCTCCGGACATTAAACAGTTTGAATTTTCAGTTAGTCAAATTCCCATTCCATGGGCCAAAAATGGTGTTCAAATGCCTCAACCCAGGGTTATATTAGGTGACCAAATGCACCTATCTATCCCCTGGGACATACTTGGAAATAACAACTGGTAGAACCAAAGTTTACGTGATTTGGAAATGTAATTTTAACATACTTTGAAGCATCAAACTGAAGCAAAATTGTATATTTAAGCTTCAAATGCAGGGCACAGTTTTTGCAGGTCCTTTTCCTCCAGCCAGGTTCTCACAAGCAAATGCAGTTTTCCCTTAAATTCCTCTAGCGTCCTGATCTCTAAGATTTTGACTAAGGTAAAAATGTGGGCATGTGTCCAGATCCCCTCCCACCCCTCCCATTCAGTGTCAAATTCCCAAACCCATGTATGACCACTGATGTCAAATTTCCACCTCCCTGGGCACAGCAAAGAGCCAAATCCCCAGGGTATGCCCAGGGGATGTTGATGTTTCTATTTGATCAATACATAATGGAAATGAGTACATGACATCACTTAAAAGTCTGCATTTTACCTCTGGTCTGCACTCTGCATTTTACTCTGGTGTGCAGTCTGGGTTTTGTGCACTTACCGATTATATAACGACGCTCATGATTGGACCAAAGTGGAATTTTGCGACCAGTAATGGGATGAATAACATTTTACCGCAAAAGTTACATCGCTTAAATCCAAGAGAAACTGACTTCTTTCATAATAATAAGCCAATTTGTCAGACAGCACCCTGCAAAATTAATTTTCTTTTCACAAGATATTGCTTTCATGGGAAAACTTTAAATCTTGCCTTCGCAGCTCAATAATATTGTTTAAGAATGGTTTCAGCGAATCAAGTTCATCGCTATCAGCCGTTGCTTTCTATCAGTTAGGTTCTGTCAGTCATCTCCCGCCCTCGGCTGGATCCCCAGGGATTGGGCTGAGGATGGGAGATGGACTGACATTTCAGGCTACGTTTAGACCAGATCTGAAATGGTTTCTTGGCTAAATACCAATATGGTTACATTACAGTTGTATATTAATATCATCGTTCTCACCAGAAGTGGACGGTTCAGGTTGGTTTCTTCCAACAGTTGTATTCTCATTTCCTGTAACTAAACAATCAATGGGGATATCACATTAGCTACAAATGCCACTGATGGGGTGTTTGCCTTTTAACCCAAAATTCCGGAAATGTGCATGTGGACTACCCCTGGCACTAATCTTTTCACAATCCCGTAACATTTTTTCGTTCTCTCATTTTCAATTTCCAGTGCCCCATCAATAGGAAACACTATCTGTTTCGGTTGGTTCCCTGATTCATACTTCTGTTTAACAGACAACCATACATTACATTTTTATAGTTACATCATTGTTAAGTCACAACCAAATTAGGTAATGCTACATGGCGCAAGCTCAAACGGTAGTATCGAAAACAAAGACCCCGAAAACGAAGACCAGAAGACCTAAGACCTACGAAAACGAAGACCCCCCTACAGAAACAAAGACCCCTAGCTACCCCTTCATTTTTTGTGGGAAACGAAATAATTTCAATATAACTCTTCTCGGTCAGAACTGATGAATAACAGCGGTTCATCTAGAAATAGACCAAGCCTGAAAATAGACATTAACAAGGATTTGAGATTCATTGCCGTCTGGAATATCAATAAAATACTAACACAAATGTAACGGTTCCTCTTCGTAATGAGTTCAATCAAAATAAAGAAACTGTCACAAGTACAAATGAGTGAATACCGGACGAAGCATGAAATATTGTAATACTTTTAAAATGTTATTCATCCAAAATATTTCACCGTTTCTGACTGGTTATCAGCTGCTGTTGACCAAATTTAGAAATAATTTTGTCATGTTGAACTGATGATGTCAAAAGTGTAGCCCACGGCAGATTATTGAACTGTTGATCGAGAAACCTAGGCCTGGGTACAAGGTTGTATCGTTTTTGGTGAGCAGAAAAACAAAGAGCTCATTTTCTTCTTTAAGAGTTTGAAAATATTTTGAATAAATAATAAAGCAATTATTAAATTTAGCTTTGGTAAGATATGAAGAAGTCTACAGATCTCAGAGGATGCTATCCACCTCGGCCTTCAGATTCGGTGAATGAACAGCCACCTTGATCTGCAGGATTCTTCATATCCTAATCGACCTTATTCAGTAATTGCTAAATAATGGAATTATTTCGACATTTGTAAAGCATGTTGATGTCTGTTATGCGTCAAATTTGAAAGGCGCGGCAGCATTTCCTGGTTTCAAGTCCCGATGGACAATATCATTTTCATGAAGGTACTTGACACCAAGGTACCCTGGTCGCAGAAGTTTTTCTTTATTTTTCTCTGCATGAGATGATAGAACCATAGCCACGAAGCAGTGAACATAAGTCGTGGAGAAAAATTAAAAAACCCTCTGGGACCAGGGTGACACTAAGGGCAACATCGTCTGCTATTTTTGTGTGTAAACTCGAGAATCCAACAACATACTGCTCATCAGTTGAGACAAATCAAGTTCCAGGAAATCCCGCAAAGAGCTTAGACGATGATCATTCATACCAAAAAGTCCAAGATTTACTCTGGCATCATGGCTAATGGATTTCTGCAAAACCCTTTCATTCGGACTATGTGATGAGTGGATAGGTCGTTAAGGATTTTGGCTTCTTTGAGAAACAAACCCTTATCGTGTCTGTTTTGCCGAAGCAACTTTTTGATCACGACGACATCCTCCACAACTTTTGGTAGTGAAAACGGCTCCTAAGCTGCCTCTTTCGATGTCTTCCTTGTCGCAGAGCTACTCCCATCAAAATTCTGGTAATGCAGAGTCAATCAATTCTCTGGAGGGTTGCCTTCCAAAGAAAAGAGGGAGTTTTTTGGCCATTTTTTGCCTGGCGCGACCGAGAACTTAGAACCTGCATGTGTATAAATTTGACAGCGGCAACTCAAAGCTTTGTGTGGAACATTTGACTGTAGGAAACGTCACTCAAAATGATTTGCGCCAGTGAAGCCGTCACCACGTTTAATGTGCTACTTATGTCACAATTTCTTTTTTTCCTTATCAATCCTCTAAAGTCAATTTATGGTTCATTTTCCTGTGTATTAAACACCATTTAATTCAATGTCAACATTTGCATGGGTTATTTGAAGCTTACGTCCACCCAACAGCAAATGTGATATAACAGACACTCAATCACGTTATGCCAATCAAAAGTCGTACACTATCATAACTTTGAAATGCTACAAAGCCTTTCAAATTTGATGCGTAACAGACATCGACAAAAAAATGCATCGAAATAATTCCATTATAAGGTAGGCTTGGCCTATTTCTAGATGAACCACTGTTTCCAACAAAATTATTTTGTTTCCTACAAAAAATAAAAGGGTCTTCGTTTTCGTAGGAGGTATTCGTTTTCGTAGGGCTTCTTCATTTTCGTAGGGGGTCTTTTTTTTCGTAGGGGGTCTTTGTTTTTGTAGGGGGTCTTCGTTTTCATAGGGGGTCTTCGTTTTCGTAGGGTGTCTTCGTTTTCGTAGGGGGTCTTTTTTTTTGTAGCTCTTCGTTTTCGTAGGTCGTAGGTCTTCGGGTCTTCGTTTTCGGGGTCTTCGTTTTCAATACTACCAGCTCAAACCAAACCAAACCAAACCAAAGCAAGAGTTTGTCTTTTATCCAAGGCTTAAAATGATCATGGACTGTTTTCTAGTTGCAGAGATCTTGTAAATCCAGCATCCTCAAATGCAAGAAGATCAGTAATAGTATTATGTATAAACTAGAGCAAAAAGTGGCAGTATTTCACTTTCTTTAGTGGTTCCATCTAGGCCTTTCCACAAATATCTGGATATTTTTTGGGATATTTAGAACTTTCCGAGATATTTGAAAAATGGGTACGCAATGCGTACGTGTGACCGCTATTTGGAAATTCAACAATCACATGGGAAACAAGGCAACACGCGCTTTGTGAACGAAGGACATTTGTGTTTTGTCTCCGTAGCTTTTGGGTTTAACTGTGGACGTTGGAAAACCAGGTACGTGAGTGAGCATTTTCTTAAGTTTGTCATGAATTTCTTAAAAGGTGTTGCCTCAATATTGTTGTTGGTGGATGTTGTGCTAAATAATATGGCTCTATCAAAGTTCCCTAGCAAAATTTTCATGAGATTCTATATATGAATTGCTACATTTTTACAGTCTACAACTGCTTGTACAAACAGTGCATCACACCATGTACCTTGAATTGACATATTATTCATAGATTCATTGCATGAATTCTCAGTAGTGCTTTCAATAAAACGTACGGGGTTATTGCTAAGGTATTGAACACCAGCTTGCCTAACGAGTAAGTGATGATTGGGATCACCATATAACTGATGAGAAACTGCTTGGAAAAAAGAAGTCGCCTTCACCACCAACATCAACAGGTCTCAATCCTAGCTAATGTAACTGCATGTTTAACAACATAGTCGAGCCAACTGACAATATAGTTTGACCGTTTCAGTTTTGTTCAGGGCCTGGATTTAACTCAATATCACCAGATGTCAAAGGCTTCATTCTTGAGACACTGTCTTTTGGTACTGCGGGTTGATTTTGTTATTTTGTGATTATTTAAGCAAGAACTAGTTATTTGTTTGTTATTTTGCAAAAGTTTGCTTGCTGTCACACTTTTTAGTTTTAAAAAGTTTCTAAAAAAAACATTCACATTTGTGCAGATATGTTACATACCATAACTTATAGTGAGTCACTAAGGGCCTGTTCACATGGAGGTGGGAGACCCCCAGGCAGGTGATGTACCCCACCTACCTGTGGTAAAAGAAAGCTAGCCTTCACATGCAATATTTATAACCCTGGGGCGCTGGGGTGAGGTTTCCAAATGCTTCCAGATTGTTTCTTTTACTCAGTTATAACCTTTCTTAATAAGAGCTTGTTCTTTGTCGAGCTGTTATTTACAGTCACTGCTCATTTCATTCAAGGGCTTTTCGGGCTCAGTGAGCCTTTCAAGGCCAAATTCAGTGAAGAAATTAATTGCTAAACTAAACATCGGCGTATCTTTGTGTACATCGCCAACTGGCCCTGCGCAAAATCCTTTCCATTTAGTGTAGCCCCTGAGGAAGGTTAGTCCTGTCTAACCGAAATATTGGGCATTGAATTTAACATTTTTAGCCATCTGGTCAGCCTTTCAATTGGTTTTATAATGGATAAATGCCCAGCTAAACATCACTCCACCCCACCTTCAGCATTTACATGGAGAAAACTTACCCCACCTAAGCAGGTTACCCGCCACGGGTGACCTGGCAACCCGCCTAAGTGAGGTACCCCACCTCTCGTGAAAGCAGTCAAGGAAAAAAGAGAGATTGTATGGAGAAATTGGTAACCCCACCAAGGCGGGGGACCTCACCTACCTGGGGTTCCCCACCTCCATGTCAACAGGCCCTAAGCCATACATACAATCTGAACAATTTATGAATATATTTTTCGAGAATACACTTCAGCTTGCACCTAACTTTCTCTTTTTCATGGATCTTATAATCTTTTTTGGTAATCTAGACGGCTCTCAGTCTCTGCGTCGTTTCCCTTGTTTATCTATTTTGGAATGGCCACAAAATTCTTTCGCACAAGATGGCGGCAAGGCGACAACAGTGTTCATCATTACACGGAAAGTTTTGCTTAAACTTTTCCTTAGATAATAGTTATAAACAAAATACTAGTTCTGATATCAAGGCTAGGTTAACTAAAAATTATCTTTAATTAGATAATAGCTCTCGCGAAGATTACTAGATCTTATACAAATTCTGACAAATTTGTGCGTATAAACTGTCCACAGCTTTCGCAGACGTTTGGGCAATGATAGATGTTTTCGGCTTTTGTTTCGCCATATGGGGCTGATAAAACAAAGCACAGGAGTAACTCTATGGCACCGAGCTTAGACTTGCCACAAGTCGTTGACCTCATGAAATTCAAGGTAGAATATTGTAACGCGCACAGGCAACAACAACTTTCACTCAAAGACTCCAACAGCCAACGATTCAATAACTTGTCTCCTAGCGTTCAGCTTAACTCCACATGTCAAGTCTACTAGAGCACACACACTACTACACAACGTCAGTCTCTTATATCTCCTGTCTTACGAGTACATTGCGCATTCATTACTCGCCATAACCGTCTTAGCATTCATGCGAGCATCCTATTCAAATACAACCATTATACATTTTAGCACTCACATCTTAGCTCGTGCAATCATGCTATTGATTTCGTTACATTTCTCCCCTTCCAATGAAAGAGATGCGTCCTCGCATCAAGAGTCATTCTAAAGTCAACAACGCTATTTTACATAATCAAAACAGACAGCAACAAGGAAAAGCATTGAATTCATAAAATCGCTTCCCCCAAAAACAATATCACTGATGGAACTTAAACTGTTGAAAATCTCTTACTTAAACGTAAACATAACTATGAACAGTTCCAAACATCTTAATCAAACTTAAATGTTCACTCTTGACAAACAGCACTTCCTGGTGCAATGTCCAAAATTATGGGCTACACAGGTTCCTTTCATGAGACGGTTTTAGGCGGTCATGGTGTACAAACTTGGGCTTTCCCTTGGGGGTCTTCTGGATTCGATATACTATGTCTGTAACTTGTTTGGTAACCTCCCACGGGCCTTCCCATGGAGTATGCAGTTTCGGGCTGCTGCCTTTCTTGCTCTGAGTATTGTACAGCCACACCAAATCCCCCTCCCGATAGGAATTCGCTCGAGATCTTTGGTCATAATAGCCCTTACGCTCTGGAGAAAGAGAGGAAATCTGTTCCCACTTAGGTCGCCTTCATCCAGATTCCAACCAGCGTATTACTGGTGATGAAATGGGGTTGCTTCATTGCTTTTTATGTAGTTCTTCTCTCATTATTCCATTTTTTTTCTCCACAAGGTCCACGGGAAAAGACCATGGACTCAATGACGGTTCAACAATGCCTTTGGCCAACATTTTCTCTATTTCTTCCTCTGTCTTTTCCTTCAAGTGTAAGGGACGTTTCCCCAGTGCTTGTTTGATAGGCTTTGACCCCCCTGTGACAATCCTTCGCTGAGTTATGCTGGTGCCGCTGAAAGGGTTTTTAGAGGTTGCAACCACATTTTGATGTTCATGGAGTAGGTCAGTCAACGTTCCGACTTCTTTATCATCCAAGTCATCCGTACTTCTATTTAACAATTCCTCCAGCTCTAAGGGTAGACATCTCTGCTGATCTTGGTGTTCGCCTACTTTTGGCTGAGGCTCTTGAGCAAGTCGTACATCCTTGTTTTTCGGCCTTAACCACGGTTCTCCCCCTACCTGATCTCCATCCAGTGTAGGTTCCAGTCCTCCATCACACTTGTCTTGAACCTTTGCAGCCTCACAATTTGATAGGGCTAACACTCTATCCTCGACCTTCACTCTTAATAATAATAATTAAATAACAATATATAATTATAATAAGAACCTTCCCAGAATCCTTTGCAGTTGGAAAATCGTCAATCCCAAATAACTTGGTCAGTTTGAGGGCAGCAAGACCCCCACGTTGTCTAGAAATAAGTCTTACCATAAACTAATTATTGTACAAGACTAAGGGCGATGACGTCATTGGTCACGTGACTTTGCTCTGAAGTGCGTTTTTGCTCACTGTGACGAAATTATTTTGTTATTGAAAAAGTAGTCAACGTGGTTTAAAGTACAATGGTGTGAGCCATTTCGGACTGCCCAGGTACCGAACAAAATATAAATATTTAGGGAGCTATGTACAATTTTCAAAAAGTGGGAGTCTGGGTACAAGTGCTATCTCGCATTGCTTTCAACGCGAGGAAACAAAAATTTGGATATGGGTAGATATTTTTATGAAATATACATTTTTGCTATTTTTAATGCTGTGACGTCATCGGTCATGTGACCAGAACGGACCAAATTTTAATATTTGTTCTAAGAGTTTACTAGAACGTTTCTCCAAGAATATTTTTAAGCGAAGTTGTAGTTTAATAAATAGTGTTTTAGAAAATGGCGATGATTACTTTTTCCTAAAAAAGTGCGGCAGTAGAAAATCTAACTGAAAAGTTTGTCAGCTTCCTGCTCAACGACCATTTGAGCTAGCAACGAAAGAAAATTTTGCCAAAGGCCTGAGTGTATGCCCTTAATGAAGACGTTGTCAGTTTTTTCAAATTTCAATTGGTTTAGGAGGAGATCGATGTTTTTTTCTTGAAACGAAATGAGTGAGGCCTGGGAAAAAGTAAAGCTGCTGCCCATCCCCCACTCCGTTGGGATCTTCCCAGCGGATTCCTGGTGGTACGTAATGCGGGCTCTTAAAAAATAACATTCAAAATGGCGCCGACTGGCAATGAAGTGGAGAGGCAGTGGAGAGTGGAGTGAGTTTTGAGTTACATAGGATAGTTTTGTTGCTGTTCTTCCTACTTGACGCGGCCAAAACGAGTCTCTAAACACAGAATATATGTCCTTTATTTGCATGCCGAATGAAGAGGAATATGAAATGAGCAGAAACTTTGCAGACGTTTCGCAAACAATAACTGTTCTAAGAGAAATTTACTGGGACCTGAGGTCTAAGGTAAGCGTTTCTTGTCCTACAATGATCTGATTTTATTTTGAAGACTGGTTTAAGCTTATGTCTTTGATGTTAATCGTGTGTGAAGCTTCGTATAAGTGCTACCGATAGAATCGTGCTGAAACTTAGCAAACTGGAATTTAAGTCGACTCGGAGGAAGAAAATAGATTTTGGGAAGGAGTTGACAGTGTTAAATGAGTCTTCGTCGAGTCGTGTATTTGTAATATTGACCAATTGGTCATTTGGGCCACAAAAAATAATGATTTAGTATTTGAATTTAAGGGTGAAGGTTGCCATAGGACAGCAAAGAGTCAGGATAATTAATAGCAAATTCAGGGAAGTTTATGAAAATTACATTTTTTGATTCGGTGCCTTTCAGTCTGTATCATTTGGGTTTCACTTACTGGTAGTTAAAAAGGTAAAGGTAGAGACTGCTTGCATTCAACCCCAGTGGTAGACTTCAATAAAACGATGGTACACGCTTAAATAAGATCATTTTTTAACTTTAAATTTGTATCTTCCCGTTGCGTGTATTGACAGAGATGGATTTATGTTTCTTTCGCATTTTGTGGTCTACAGGTAATTTGTGGGATTAACAACCAGGAATGCCCACTAATGAGGACATTTTAATTTACTGGTGAGTTAAACTATGGATTATGACATGTTTAGGTAGCTATTGATTGCTCAGTTTTAACATAAATATTTGCAGGACGTAACATGTCGATCAAAGTCGATCATCGAAAACGTAGTCGATAAGTCGATAGTACTCGATATTTGTCGATAATTGTCAATCGAGAAGTTAAATTTGTCGATAAAAGTCGATAATCACAAGGTTTTCAACTGGTTTTTGATTTGCAGGCACAAACAAGAGTCAAACAACGCAGCATTGTGTAACTATCGAAACCTCGGCGACTGGATGTTTAATATATTGAAGAAAATACAAAGCATCGCACCATGTTGACTTAAATGAAAGCTTGCGTGGCTCAACAAAAGATTCAAGGAAACAATAGGCATGTTTTATTCTACCTTTGAATATTATCAAGCATAGTTCACAAATAAACGCGTGGGTTCCCTATTGTCTGCTCTCCCGGCATGCATCGTTTTTTGTATTCCCGATACTTGTTGATTGAAATCGATCAAAGTTGAAAATCACAAGAAATTGTGGAATCGACTTTTATCGATTTCCGATACTTGTCGGCTGATTAGTATCGAATTCGATCGACAATGATCGACTTTTATTGACTTTCGAAATTATGGACATGTTACTTCCTGTTGTTTGTGAGCCCACTCCAGCCTCTCAGTTTTAACGTAATTATAATTGTAAGCCTTTTCCAGTCTCTCAGTTTTAACATAGTATTTGTGAGTCCACTCCAGCCTCTCAGTTTAAAAATAGTTATTTGTAAGCCCACTCAAGTCTCTCAGCTTTAAAATATTTATTGTAAGCCCTCTCCAGCCTCTCAGTTTTAACATAGTTATTTGTGAGCCCACTCCAGCCTCTCAGTTTTAACATAGTTATTTGTGAGCCCAGTCCAGCCGCTCAGTTTTAACATAGTTATTTCTAAGCCACACACACTCATTACCTGAACCATTCAAGATGTACTTTTTGACCAGATGTTTCTCTACTTTAGAGAAAAAATAATTAAAAGCTTTTTGGCAATTTTAAAGGCAATTTATTCTCAATTATTGGATGACCTTCAGCAGCATTTAAAAAAAGCAATGTTAAAATTCAAATGAGGCCTGAAACTCATCTATTTAAATGAAAGGCTATAATCCAAGCTTTATGAGTGTGTTTGCAAGCAAGCAATATAAAGCTTACTGAAAGCAACATGATGTATCTTTTTGCTTACCAGAGTGCTATTTAGGCTAGCCAAGTCTTATGTAAGCCATCCAGAATGCCTCAAATGGCTTGCAGGTTTCATGACAAATGAAAGCCATACAAGCCAGAAATCCCCAACTCCAATAAATAACCTAACCTCAGGCTCAACCTAACTAAAGAACTGTTTAGGCTAACTATATAGCTAGAGAGCTATTCAGAGGTTAACCAGTGTGCTATTTCTATTAACTTAAATTGCTTGCATGATGTGTTGGCTTGCACTTTGACAAGACCCAGGCTTTTTTGAATCCGTCTGATGATACAAGGCATTGAACATTTAAGCTTTTAACTTTCGTCCATTTTAAGTTTTACATAGAAAATGTTTCCCCTTTTTAAGACACTGTTTCTCTTGCTAATCAATGCAAGCTCCATGTGTGCATAATTAACTGCCAGTAGAGAGTGGAGGTGTACCTAATGAGGACTTAAGGGCTTTAGAATTTTATTTCTTTGTCAAAAAGGATTCTTCACTTATTTGGCAAGTAGCCCCCGGGGCGGGTAATCCCCTTTAAAAGTAACGGGGGTGCTCGTCGTACCTTTCAGGGAGTGAAATTTGTGAATTGGTACTGCTTGGGGTTTTAAAACCTAAAATGACCGCTGCAGTACCTTTAGGGGTCTCAAAGGTCATCGCCTTGAAAAAAATGACTGAAATCGTAGTTATATTTCTTAAGCAAGTAACATTTATTTCTGAATGTTTACTCAAAAATAGGAATGCTACTGAAAATTATTCTGTTATTTCTAACAGAAATGGTATCTCTTAGGGGTGTAAATAAAGTCCAGGCCACGCCCACAAAATAAGTTTTTGGTACCTTTTCAACAAGCACCCCCGACATTTTCATAGGGGAGTACCCCCTTGGGGGGGAGTAGCCAAAGTAGTAGCTGTGAATTTGATTAAAAAAACTCCAGCTTAGTTTTTGTTGACAACTTTATTGCTTTACAAGAAAACCAAACATACATTTCTGCCGGTAGCCTTTCATTTTGAGATGAACAGAATGAAAAAAAAACTAGCTTTAACTACAGAGTCCAAAAAATTTAATAACCACCTTGCCTGGCCCAGGTATAAACTGGGCAAGGTGACACTATTATATGCTAACCCAAAGTCCCATATTTTCTTTGGAAACATCAACAAATAAATGATATTTGGGTATCTAGCAAATGGCAAAGGATTGGATCCACTCTAGAGGCCAACATGAAAACAGTCAGTTTTTTTTCACACACTGAGAAGGCCATTTACAGTCTACATGTTAGAAAAATAGCAGTTTCAGCAAAATAAATACTTTTTGCTCACTCTTTTTTTTATATTTGCAGGTGACTTAAAGACTTTGCAATGGCATTCCTCTTAGTCAATGATGAACTCAAATATAAAATTGTCACAACATTGATTCCCACAGAAGACAAGTTATATAAAGTTTATAGCTATTTATGTGATATGAAAATCCCAGAACCCAATAGGGTTACATGTGTATACTAACACTTTATTGCATGAAGGTTATAAATCCAATCTGGAATTCATGACAAAAATATTTGGAAAAATATACAGGCCTTAAATTTATACACACTAATCTATTTTTTTTTAACCTTTTCACATTTACCAATTTTCTATGGGATTTATAATTATATATTGTTATACCGGTTTCACTTGTAATAATAAGAATAATAATAACAATAATAATAATAATAATAATAATAATAATAATAATAATAATAATAATAATAATAATAATAATAATAATAATAATAATAATATAATAGTTATATAATAGACGTGGCAATTCCAAAACACAGTGGAGTAAGAGAAAAGGAGTTCGAGAAGGTTGAAAAGGATGAAAATCTGGCTAGAGAATTGAGCAGAATGTGGGAAGTGAAAACCAATGTCGTGCCAATTGTATTGCGGGCTTTAGGAACAGTGCCGTTGCGATTGAAGGGCTCACATCCAATACTTGTCCGAGGTGCTTTACAAAATTTTTCCTAAAACAACAAATATACTCTAAGAAACATAAGAATAAAAAAATCAAAACTAAAAATTAAAATTAACAATATGATAATGAGTGACTTTCAATAAGTTACTGCCTTAACTGTAGGGTAAAAAAGGACTGAGAAGAAAAAAATTACAGAGATATGAGAATCAGCTAATATAGACACTAAAATGAGCACTGCAATGCAAACTTCTATTACCACTTCAGACGTTTTGGTGACAGGCCAAAGTGAGAGAATGATAAGAGCCAGCTGCGTACGAGAGCTAAAGATGAAAGAAATGTTTCTTATTATATGATGTATTTTCACAGGGATTTGTCCTCAAATGCGATTACATTCCTCTATGATGAAATGTTTGACAACCTGACAGGTTTAAAATTTCTGTAAGTGAAGTGTGTCCGTGGTTCATCAACATGGCGGCCGAAAAATTTAGTAATTATCTAAACCTTACTTTGGTAATCTAGGCTAGTGATCATCTGTACCACAGAAACAAACGCTTACAAAAATATCTTCCTCCACTTCAACTTCTCAAACGGCTTTAAATCACTTGATAACCGTGTATCTTTTTAACAAATGTGATAGATCGTAACTATATGTCACGCGGCGCTGCGCATGCGCTGGTTTGATGGCGTCACGTGATTTCCAACGATACTAGACCCGTTGTAAAGTAACTCCTCGCGTCCTTAAACACATAACCAAGAACACAAACGTTGTGACCTTGTTTTGAAGTAATATATCAGACACAAGAGACAGCGTTTCATAGGGATATCCAAAACGCCGAGAAGAGAGGTGAAAATACAAACCGCAGCGGAGAGTATTTTTGACGACATTGGAGATGTTTTGATAGCCGATAAAACACTATCTAAACGGAGATGGTGATGCTTACAAAAACGGGGTATCTAAATCTCTTCACGGTTGTGATTTTCCTTTTTTTAAACTTCATGAATTAGTAAAGATTTTGAGAAATTTATACATCATATATAAAAGTTGAAAAGACAATAAATTTTTCGTTTCAAAATCCACTCTCATAGTTTAGAAACAAACTAGTTCAAGCTTCTTACGTATAAGCATGGCACAGCTCCTTAAAGCAATTCTTTACCGATAGAAAAATTAGTGAGACGACAGATAACTCCTACAATATGATATCAGAATATTTTGAGCTTCCCAACGCTAAAAATACTTTTTTCAACCTAAAGCTTTGCTTATCAACGTAAATGTTTATTTTCTCAGGATTTTATCATCAAACTCTGTAAGATTTCTACCTAATGAAGTCTTCACCAAATTGACCAATCTGCGAGAGTTGTAAGTTAATATACTTGTAATCGACCCACTGCCAGACCTAATATGTAGATAAGGAACAATTAAACAGCTTTCAGCGGCCCTATTGAAACAAGTTACAAAGTTATTGGTGGAATGCAAAGTCTTCCAACCACAGGAGTGCATTGACAATAGTCACAACTCATTCCCAACGCTGAAGTTTGCATGTCTACATTTCTTCGACAAGCTGCAGTCTGTGTTTAACTATTCAACAGAAAATCCTAGAAACCTGATTTGAGTTTAGTACTAAACTTTGATTAATAGCTTTATCAGTTATCTTTTAATTATGTATTGGCAGGAGATTGTCCTCAAACGCCATTGAATTCCTTCCCGTTGGAGTGTTTGCCACCATAAGAAAACTAAAATGGCTGTAAGTTCCAATTTGTACTTCCGTTACTTGGATACCATACCGTGGCATTTTCGATAGGTAAATAAGAAACAATAAAATATATAATAAATAAATAAATAAATAAATAAATAAATAAATAAATAAATTAATTAATTAATTAATTAATTAATTAATTAATTAATTAATTAATTAGTAAACATAATAAAAATGAAACATATATAGACCAAACCGCAAAAACTGACTTCATTTTCATGGCTTGCCCCGAGAGATTAATTTATCTAGAATTCCTTTGAGTCAGCTTTAGAATTATTATCTTATGCCTCGAGCTCATCAGCAGTTAGACCAGTCAACGTTTTCTGTTTTTTAATTTCTATGTCGGCTATAAAACGCACGTCTAACCCTCCAACTTATTTAAGATGTAGCGCTTCACAATGCATTTTTTAACTTTACCACAAGCAATTGTTACAACATTAAGATTTATTTATAAAATGCATATCAGGTATTTGGAGTCGAACGCTTTAACGTATCTTCCTGAAGCAGTTTTCTCCACCCTAGTCGACCTGCGAATGTTGTAAGTGAACTGCAGCATTGCAATGACTGTTGTAAATGAAAATGTTACAGTAATATTACCCACATCCGCCGCTTGACATTTTTCA
>JAHPZR010008779.1:32500-45000 GCA_019787425.1 Platygyra sinensis | reverse complement strand
TTGTTTTCAAATCCATACTTTACAAATCCATGTTTTACAAATCCAGTCCAGTCCATGTTTTACAAATCCAATCCAGTCCATGTTTTACACTATGCTGTTTTACAGCTGAGAGATTGTCCGAAAAATGAACATTTAGCCGAGAAGCGAAGCTTCCAGGGCAAATGTGAAATTTTGAGGACAATTTCTCTGCCAAGGACATTATCAGCCGACATACCAGCAAGCCAGATAGGGGTTTATGTACTTTATCACCCTCCCATTAATTTTCATCTCGGAAAAAACCGCTTGTAAACATGGTAAAAAAAGCCAATGGTGATCTGATGACGAATGCGCGTGATTGACGTAAGGGACCAGGTAAATTTGATTGGTTTAACTTTTTTTCCCACTGTGATTGGACCAAAACTTGAAAAGCTGTCATGTGAAATCAACGCTCGTAATGCCCCTTGGATCAAAAACTCGAAAACTCGGGGCTTTTGGCTCATATTTCCCGACGTACTGTTTAAAAACTTGACTAGAAAGAAATGTAATTCAGTCTCAGAAATAACATCTGCGAAACACAGAAAGTGTAAAATCTGGAGCACTTGAAGGATTTACGTTGAAGGTGGACTGATTTGTCGTCGCTCTCTCGCTTAAGGTGGCTCAAAACAGTTTCCAGCACATTCCAAGACTTGGATTTTGATGTGTCATTATAACCACTCCTTGTCAATTGATGCTACAATCATGGTATCAAAAAACTGCCCAATCACTGTTGAATACGTTGGTATTATTCTCGTGGCACAATAGGTTACCATAGCAACACTATGACCTGCTATGGTTGGACGTGAACGGTTGGGTTATTTTATAGTTGGAAATCAAAGTGGATTTTATTCTCTATTTTATAAAATGACTCGAAATTTTAAAAGTCTACTCGTGACTTTCGATCCTTCACCTTCAAAGGCATTGACAACATATTTTGGTGACTTTCCAGACAGCAGTTGTCATCAGCTTTTTAATGTCTCTCGCTAGACTCAATAACGGGAGTTCGGTT
This sequence comes from Platygyra sinensis, assembly GCA_019787425.1. NCBI lineage: Eukaryota > Metazoa > Cnidaria > Anthozoa > Scleractinia > Merulinidae > Platygyra > Platygyra sinensis. The sequence continues at coordinate 43,976 of JAHPZR010008779.1, read as the reverse complement.
TCCTTCCATGTTAAAGAAGAGAAAAGAAAAGCTTAAATTCTTGTGCTGACTATGTTTCTCCTCGACGGAAACAATCGGGGGACAAATATCGACGAGGGCGGGGGTTATTGCGTGATAACGCTCCGGTTACACCACGTGACGTAAAGTAGCCAATAAAATCACTCGAAAATTAATGGGTGGGTTATAAGATCAGGTATCCAGACACCATCATGATTTCTTTTGCTTAAACTTGATGAATGTTTCATGCTCTTTTGTAGAGATTTGTCCTACAATTCAATTAAAGCTTTACCTGAAGTTCTGTTTGTTGGACAGACGCTGCAGATGTTTCGTGTGTAAGTAAACTGTTTATGAAAATCAGCAGGAACCCGCAATGTAGGAATTATTAGAAGCCGTTATGATGTTACGGTAATTTGTTAAAGAAAGCAAAGATGGTATCCTTATACATTGGAACACTTCATAACTTGCCTATTGTAGTTTTCAAAAGCTTAACTGCTTCTTCGTATCCGGGATATCTCAAATAAATTTTCTCTTTTCGTAACTTCGGTTACTCATCAAAGTGCCCGTAACCTCTTATTGTTTCTTAGCCGACAAAAAAGTCCCTTTTTGTTCTGATCACAAAGGTGAAAATAGTACAATCATATGATTTTTCCTCGCGATTTTCTGTGAATTTTAAAAATTCAAAAAACACGCGCCACTGAGGTTCACCGCCGAGCTACGAGGAGAATGGGCCGAGTTGGTCTGTGACGTCAACCGAGGAAGTCATTTCGCTTGGAGACATGCTGAGAGAGTAATCAGAGGTCACAGAGGGATTGTTCAAAAGCTTTGGGAGGAAAAAAAGACTTCGAAGCAAGTAACTTGCCACTTTGTTATTTATTTAGTGAAGCCATGAATGATGGTCTTTGAAGCAATGCAAAATAATCACTTCCATAGTTATTTCAGATTGAGGCGTCCTTTAAAAGTTTACCATCATTCGCTACAAGCTTTGGTTTTCCTTGTTCCTTTTCATCTTGTTTTGACTATTCTTCATCAGCCATCCGTTCAAAGATATATAAAGCAGGTCAATCCAGACTTTCGCTTTTACTCGGCGTCACTTCGATGCTATTCTCTGGAAGGGAATAGATAGTCAAGGACCTCGGATAATCCTAATCTGCATTGTCTGATGATATATCTTGGAGATTTAAATGATTTCGGTGGCTGAAGGTCAAACTAAAGGGATCTGAAGGCCAGAAATTTCAGATGATACTCAGCTTATGACACGATCGCCTCAAAAGCTAAGAAACTAGCTTCCTCAGCTGACGTCACAAGTACAATAGGTTCCAGACTTTTTGTCACAGGGCCGAAAGCCAGAATATCACAACTTCAAACATTTGTAGTTTCGCCAAGATTTGATGGATTTACTCAACTCTCTTTTTAATCTTCAGCAAATGATGTATTCGTTTTGAAAATAAGTAGGAAAAAATGGGGGTTAGGGGCTTTTTAAGATAAAAGAATATGTACTGACTTTAGCAGGAATATCAACATGCGTGCAGGAGCAACTTGGTTGTAGATCACTTATTATTGTTTCAGTATCAAGTGAGCACTTGGTTGTAGTTTACTTATGACTCGAGTGTATCCGATGCTAAGATGCAAAAATATGGAATTCGCCCCACAAAGTATGAGAACAATACATTTGCAAAAGAGCTCAAGATAAAGAAATAAGCCATAAACAAAATGAACTTTTAGTATTTTAGCGTTCTAATTGTGTATTGTAATACTTAAGTTGATTTATGAATTCTTCATTCTCGACGATATTAGCTTAATAGAGCTAGTGTGATAATTCTAGATGATATAAAGTGAACGTATGTAGGCATGTACGAGGAATGATTGGTTTAGATAAAAAAAAAACATTTTTCTTATCGAGAAATTTCCAAAGATAGCTAAGAGAACAAAAAAGAATGAATGCTGTATAATAGTAATGTACAATGGTAAAAAGACACTTGTCTGAAGGTAGCTGCACGTTTTTGGAGATAATGAGAACGATGAATGATCAACCATACTCCTTTTTTCAGCGAATTGGTTTCAAATGCAATTGAATTTCTACCTCCCAGAGTGTTTGCTAAACTGACAAAGCTGCAATTCCTGTGAGTTAACTGAATTACCTTTCGCACAGTAATAATTGCGACTAACTATAAACTAAGCTGTTTTAGATTTAACGTTTGCTAAGAAGTTTTTCTACATTGAAAGAATTACAATGTTTATCAATGTTAAGCGCGGGTGAGCCATTGCATTGCAATAGCTCCCTGATACGCATACAGTCGAACAACACCCGCAGAATAGACCATTTTACAGGTGTCTGCACAGTGATCTGGCCTTTGAATTGCAGCGAGGCTGGGGGTGACCTTGTTTTGATACAGACTGCACTGCTTTTGTAATGTAAATTAAGTAGTTCTAATGCTAACTAGATTCATTTTAAGGTCCGGTAATACGGGCAACATTTTTCTTCAACTTGTCTAGCAACATTTCGCAACATTGTTGCATCGCAAGTTGAAACACATTGTTGCGCGTATTACCATGTTTGTGACCAACTTGTCTCGCAACAAAAATACAGTGGTGCAAGTTGAGGCAACATGTTGCGCAAAGTAGACTCGAGTTCTACTTTCTGCAACAAATCCTAGTTTTGCTGCTCGTATTACCACTGAAGCTTCAACTTGTCTCGCAACAAATTTAAATTCAACGCTTGTGATTGGCTTTCGCGGAGCCCAGCAACACGGCAAACTGAAGAGAGCATGAACTCGAAGCAGATCAGTAGCTCTCGGAAATTTAAGTCATAAATTTTCCCTGTACAAAGACCTCGATGGCTATCATATTCTTTGGGACACGTCGTTTGTCCCTTCAAAACAAGCACAAAAAAGGCAAAATGGTTGGAAGAACTGTCGCAAAAAATACAATTCTTCACCTAGCTATCTGAAACGAAACTGATCTTCATACTGAGAGAACTTCGCTGCACGGAAAATTAAGAAGAAATCAAATGATGGCCAGAAGTCGAAGTGGAAGTTCGTCGAAACGCTAAATAGTATGAAAGAAGGCGCCATCTTTAATTACACACGATTGACCAATCATACGTGTAAAATTCCACAGACTTGCAACACTGTATTTTGCTGCGAGACAAGTTGGTTAGAAACGCGGTAATACGCGCAGCAGAGGGTTTCAACTTGCAATGCAACAATGTTGCAAGACAAGTTGAAGAAAAATGTTGCCCGTATTACCGGACCTTACACAACAAAAACAGAGTGGTCTGTATCACAGCAAGGTCACCTCCAGCCTCACTGCCATTCAAAGGCCAGCTCACTAAGCAGACAACTGTAAAATGGTCTATTCCTTAGATTACTGAGACTGATCAGAGGGCCAAAACAAATTCCAACAACAGCCCAAAGATTTACGAAATTAACTCGAGATATCTGCAAAGTTTCACCAGCTGTACTTTTCAACATCGACAAAGGCGGTTTTCCCCTGTCCAATAGGTGTTCGAAAGAATGCGTAAAACCAGTTACTGGCGATTGATCAGCGGTCATTTCCGTAGTAACAGTACATATGAATGTTGTGCCTTGCAGCACTATGAACACAAATGGTGAAACAGAGAATTAACTCTGAAGTGTAAATTTAGGTGCTAATTAAGTGCTGAATCGTTGTTATTTTGTTATTAGTGGGTGAACCAAGACAACCCAAATATATATACTAACCCCCGTTCACTAACATACATATACATAAATTAGTCAGGAATGTACATCATCACTTGTCTATATGATGAAACATTTTGGTAGAGAATGTAAGGGGGTTTGTTGATTAGAAGAAAGTTAAACTTAGCATGGAAAAATCACTTATGGAATTTTCCCAATCTCCTTTTTCTGAAAGAAAATAACATGATTGCTTTGCAGAAAACTGGAATCAAACAATATTCAAAATCTCACTAGCGATGTCTTTTCCGCTCTGAAAAAGCTTAATTTTTTGTAAGTGTGGGCGTATTTCATAAATAGACCATCTAGCATAAACCATTTTCTATAAACTGATTTAAATATAATGTTAAACTTGAATTCTGTAAAATAGAATATTATAAGGAATCTAACACAAAACATTACACCATAGCGAATCAAGATTGCTTGTTATACCCCCCAACTAAAATACGTTTTCCGATTGGAGGAGAATACTTCATGTGTCGTGGTTATTACTATCACTATCGCTATCACTATCACTATCACTATCACTATCATTATCACTATCGCCATCACTATCACTATCACTATCACTATCACCATCACCATCACCATCACCATCACCATCACTATCACCATCACTATCGCCATCGCCATCGCCATCACTATCACTATCACCATCACCATCACCATCACCATCACTATCACTATCACTATCACTATCACTATCACTATCGCCATCACCATCACCATCACCGTCACCATCACCATCACCATCACTATCGCCATCACTATCACCATCACTATCACTATCACCATCACTATCGCCATCATTATCACTATCACTATCACTATCACTATCACTATCACTATCACTATCACTATCACTATCATTATCACTATCACTATCGCCATCATTATCACTATCACTATCACTATCGCTATCACTATCACTATCGCCATCATTATCACTATCACCATCACTATCACTATCGCCATCATTATCACTATCACTATCACTATCACTATCACTATCACTATCACTATCACTATCACTATCACTATCACTATCGCCATCACTATCACCATCACTATCACTATCACTATCACTATCACCATCACCATCACTATCACTATCGCCATCACTATTACCATTACTATTACTTTTACTAGCTATTATTATTTTTATTACTGTCATTGTCATTGTCACTGTTACTGATATTGTCTTTAAGGTTTTTAATTTATTTTACCTTCTTAGAGAAAGTGTATTTTTATTGTCTTTTCATACATCTTTTTCAAACTAAAAATAAAATTATTATTATTATTATTATTAATTTATGATAAATCTATTAATTAAGTTTCTATTCATAAGTTTAAGTTTCATATTATGCCTCAAGTAGAATCACTAAGCGAAACAAAAACTCATATACACTTAAAAGTAAAAAGTACAAGGTTATAATATTTTCCCACTCTGTCCATTCCTATAATACATAACAAATTCATTGGCTATTGAGGACGCCAAGCGAAAAGATGTAATGGGAGATTTTGAATTTTACAGGGATCTTTCCTTCAACAAAATTACTTATTTACCAGAGGGCTTGTTCTCTTCTTTAACGGATATACTATATATGTGAGTACGCGAGAGAAAACAAGGGTTTGAGAATTTCAATAGATTAATCTTAAGATAAACGAACATCTTGAAGGTAATCCAAAATTTCCATGCTTACCAGTTGTAATTCTTTGCCACCATCTTGGAATTATGATGATCAGTTGGAAACTCGGTTCTAGTTTCTTTCGGTAAATTGAGGCTTATTGAGTTACTCTTAAACGACCAGTCCAAAAGGAAATCGCCATCAGGCATTTTTGCTTACCAATCGTACAGACTGTTGACGAACCGTTTGGTACACAACCAATACTTCGTTTCATCGACTAAAACCTGGAACGTGAATTGCTCCCGTTACCGATCATCTTTGGAACACGTTCTATCACATGAAAGCAATACGATTCTTCCTGACAGGCTTAGTTTGCCAATGATAGTTGTCTGTTTAGTGACCAGGGGCCCGTTTCTCCCAAATCACGGTAACTTAACGGGCCCTAAACCATATCAGGAGCGGATCCAGGATTTTGTTAATGGGGGGTGGCTGATACTCACGTATTTCTATATTTTTGGGACCCATGCATGTATTTCCTTTTTTCACGTAATAGATTTTTATGGTGGGCTTCTCCGAAGGGGGGTGGCCAGCCACCCAATCCACCCCCCCCTAGATCCGCCCCTGCATATTTTGAAATCAATGTCTCAAGAAAAGTAGGATGTGTTCTGACCTCTATGAAGTCCATTCTGTTTCTTTAGCTAATAACTTAACTGCATAATTTTCAAAACTTTTGAAACTCTCATCTGGAATGGAAAACAAGACGGCTTAAAGGGTCCGGTAATTACCGGGCCCGTTAAGTTGTTTTGTTTTCCATTCCAGATGGGAGTTTCAAAAGTTTTGGCAATTGTACAGGAAAGTTATCAGCTAAATAAACAAAATGGATTTTATTAGAGGTCAGAACACACCCTATACATTTCTCGAGACTTTGATTTCAAAATATGATTTCGGGCCCGTTAAGTTACCGGGTCTTTCGAGAAAAGGTCCCCTGGCCTTTAAGACGGGGTACACTTGAAGGCTGTTTTGACGTCGCTTAACAAGGCCTTTCTGCCAATATCTCGGTCAGGTTTCAAGCATCGCTAAAACTCTATGCTTATAACCATAACCACCGTTTGGCGGTTTTGTGTAAATTTCTGGGTGATGTTTGGGCATTTTGGATAGGTTAAATTGAGGAATGGATTTGGAAAACTGAAATTTGGAGTGAAGAATTAGTAGATGGACACCAAACAGTCCCCTACCAACCTGGGGCTCTCTTTTGGGGGGTTCAACTGTCTGGTAGTGTTTCCAACCCATTTTAATTCTAACAATTCCATTTTAAAATCACTTCAAATTTCACTCCTATTCAGGTGTACCCCCGCCTAAAGTGGTAGTGAGGCTGTTGGTGACCTTGTTTTGTTACAGACTGAATCACTGTTTTTGTTGTGTAAATCAAGTTGTTCTTGTGCTAACTAGTTGGCATTTTAATGAGAAAAGCAGAGGGGTCTGTATCAAAGCAAGGATAACTTCAGCCTCTCTTGCATTCGTGGCCATGCAGGCAACTAAGCGCACAACTATAAAATCGCCTATACTACGCTTTACATCTACTGGACTAACCAAAATGCTAGGGTTTTGTTATCCCTTAGACTTGAGTTTATTAAAAACAAGTGCTGTTCACTGACTGATCTCCAGATTTCTGCACAATAACAAGATAAGAGCTATATCAAATGGAACTATTACCAAAAACTTGATTCTTAAGAATCTGTGAGTATTTTAACATTATTTTATAAGAAATACAGAGCATGCAACTAATGTATGCTCTATTCCGTCACATATAAATCGAAGAATTTTTAAGATGCAGGAGAAATAAATTTCCGGCATTGTGTCCACGACAACGTCCAATCATTTTTGATATTGAACGCTTAACAACTCTGTTACCGTGGACACTGAGCTACCCTAAAATTAGCTGAGTCAATTTGTTCCCAGTTAGACGGTCACATTGTCTCACAGCAGTCAGTCAGACAGTTGGACAGTCGAAGTCACACAGTCAGTCACCTAAAGAGTGACACAGTCAGTAAAATCAATCAGTAAGTCAGTTATTGAGTCAGTTCCACAGCCAGTCAGGCAGTTAGACAGTTGGACAGTCGAAATTACACAGCCAGTAAAATACAGTGACACAGTCAGTAAGACGTACAGTGCCAGAATCAATCAGTCAGTCAGTCAGTCAGTCAGTCAGTCAGTCAGTCAGTCAGTCAGTCAGTCAGTCAGGTAAGTGGCTTTCTTAAACCTTAGCTTCATTTAATGGTTTTCTTTAAGACTACTTTCAGACAATCCCATTGAGACGATTGAACCAGAGGCATTTACTGTTGGTAGCGGAAGTTTAAGAATGTGAGTAACAACTCCAAGCAAAAAAATATGATTCTTGTACATATACAAAAAAAATCCTGTCGACACAAACTAATTTTTCTCACCTATACATAACGCTCCACCCGGCCATAACTGTAAATGTTTTATATTCAAAAATAATGAACAAGTGCTGAAACAGAAGATTTTATCTGGCATTCTTTAACCTTGTTTTCTTGGTTTTCTCCCAATTTAGATTGCTTCATGGTTCGTGAGCGCAAACAAGTTTTATTCACAGACTGAGTAAATCTCAGTGATATAATAAACTTGCAATATTTTCATCCACAGATATCTACTGCGGACAAAACTGAAGATATTGAGCCTCGAGTCCTTCATTGGTCTCCGTGGTCTTGATTTGCAACTGTAAAGTATTTTAATCTTAAAAGCTTGCTCTCTCACTTTTTCGAAAGAGTTGGAGTGAGAACGAGTGACCTCAGACTGTCTGAGAGTCAAACTTATAGTTCCTGATTTCAGAGTTACTATTTTGGGGAAAAAAGTTCGAAGCAAAGAAATCATACAAAAAGTCCTAACCCAGTGATAAAGAAACATCAGTATTAGCTTATTACGTTTCTCGTGCACACGTTCTGGTATACTTTAATTGAAACCCAACAATTGGCATAAGTCTTTAGTCCATTCATCCATTCATCCATCCATCCATCCATCCATCCATCCATCCATCCATCCATCCATCCATCCATCCATCCATCCATCCATCCATCCATCCATCCATCCATCCATCCATCCATCCATCCATCCATCCATCCATCCATCCATCCATCCACCCACCCACCCACCCACCCATCCATCCATCCATCCATCCATCCATCCATACATACATTCATTCATCCATTTATTCATTCTTTCATTCATTTATTAATTTTTTTGTTTTTGAACTCTCTTTCTTTCGTTCGTTGTTTCTTTTTGTTGGTTTTTTTATTTGTTCTTCCTTTCTCTCTTTCTCTCTTTCTCTCTTTAGATTCATGACTGAGTAATTGCTACTCATTTTCCATGGGAAATTTTAATCATGTAAAAAGACTTTAAAATGGTTTTAATCGATATGTAGCGAAAAGTTATACTTTCTTTGTCGCAGCAATGCTGAATTTGTGACAAAGTGCTTTATTGTGAAGATAATAACACGCCTTTTTCATGACTAACGTAGGAAATACTCAATCTTAGGTACACGCATTAAAAATAATAAATAAAATCTCGATTTTGGCGGATTCTAAAGGTCTTCTGAGAAAAGATAATTGCTACCAAAGCTCCCGTCAATCTGAATATTTTTTATTCTTTGCGAGGTGAATTTTTGAAAAATATCGCGTCTTGAGGTTTGATGTAAACTCGACCTTAAAGTTCAAAATTTTTTTGGAAGGTTCGGAAATGTTTTTTCCTTATTAAAAATTCGTTTTTAGTCGATTACAAAGTAATTTTTGCACTCAGGGACTGCGCTTTGAAAGAGGAATTGCCTCCATTTTCAATTCATTCGATTTATTTAACTTTTTTTCATTTATTTGCGAAAACGTGTTTCGTAGCAAATACTCACTTTCGTTGCAAATACCCACTTTCAGTTTTCGGCAACAAACTATCAATTTTGAACTTAAATGTGATGGTTTGGTGACAGTTGGCCACGTCAGAGAATCGATCCGAGAAAGAACATAGTCTGAACTCCCAAAATGTCATCATTTTCCTCTGTTTTTACTTTTTATTCGTTTGCAAACATTTTGTCTCTCTCTTTCGTAATCTAGTTTAAAGTCTTACGATGTTCCGGTAAGCTTTCTATCGCTTAAATAGCGATTTTCGGCCTAGATGTTTTGCCGAGTATTGTCTTTTGGGATGATCGATTTTAAATTCTGAAATATATTAGCGGTTTTATGAACAAATCTCTTGATTCACGTGATCTAAATAAAGGCATTAAACCTAATCATTTACGCCGCATTTAAAGAAATATCATACCACAGAGGCTCAAAAACATAAACTTTATGTGCCTGTCCAGACTACAAGCGGTACCTCTTTGCCAGCTCACTCAATCAAGTGAATAGAATGAAATGCGTGAAAATTAGGGCGGAGAAAAAGCATCATAGTCACCCTCGGTTTTCGCGCGCGTGTCACGTTTAGCCTTCGCTCGCTCGCTTGATCAGGGGCGGCTCCCCTCTTAAAAACTGACCCTTTTCTCATTCACTCAAAGGAAAAAATTAATTCAGTTCTCATTTGTCTGAGCTTAAGGACGTTCGCGCCAATTGCTACTGAACATCTCTAGTGCGCACGCTATTCATTGGTCATGCGCGTGCCACGTCATTCACGATCATTAACGATCAAAAATAGTAAAACACACTCTACTCCGTGCACGGCTTAGTGTAAGACCCCGCCCAGAAGCTACCTGCGCTTTTACCTGAAGCTCAAACATTTTAGTTTGTCAGACAAAGGTTGAATGAACTTCCATGACCAAAACGTCTACATTTTTATTCACAGAAAGCTTTAAGTGAACAATTTAACTAATTCATGGAATTTTATGGTCTTGATATTCTTAACATTTACTGCCATTTGATTTACTGGACCCTACTACCATACAATGATGGACCGTTCTTATGCTGTTGAAATACCACTAAATAACAGTACAACTATTTAATGGTAAACGGGATTAAGATAGCGGGGATTGGAATCAGGGAGGTTCTATTGTCTATCGTTATTTAATAACATTATGAATAAAATCTTCACTGATTTCAAGGTAAATGATTGTTTTAGTATAATTCACTGACAGCGATTCTATTTTCTTTCGTCATGTTTTATTACTTCTTTCTCAAAAACACTGATGAATCGAAAAAGAGTTAAATTTCTCAATGTTGTAATTGTCCAGGGTATGGATGTTCTACAATATTTTAACTCATTTTCTTTTTACTTAATGAACTTAAGAGAGTTAGGAAACGAGAATTTGCTCTCAACTGAATTGAGGAGGTAAACTAAACTGGCATATCTTAAAGGTTCATCAACCTTTTCCAATTCTTTATACGTGAATAGGTCTGAGTCATTTAAATTCAAGCTTCAAGCTTCATAATTGGACGCTAATAAAGCCTAGAAATATTCCTGGGGACTTGTCAATAAAAAAGCGGTTTTCAAACCTGCAGTGTAACGGAATTGACACTGAAAGAAAGACTTCATCGGATATGACAGTCCTTCCATTTCCAACTTTATCAAAAAAACTGTTATTTTAATGGATCTTGTGAAACCTCACAACGATTAAGCAAAGTAAAGAAACAAAGTATTGTTACTATCATCGTCACAATCACCATCACCATCATCATCATCATCATTGTTAGTTGTTATTGTGTCGTCCTAATCTCAGCGCAGAGGCATGCATAAATGTCCTTATAATATGTATTGATAGTCCACAGGTTAAGTAAGAAAAAAAAAACTATTAGACCAGGGTGTAACAGACGTATAACATTTATATTTAATTTATTTTTAGTTAAATGACATAGAGCTCAACCAGACCAACATTTTCGACAAATCATATGGTGCCTGTTTGTAAAATAATATTTTGGAACTGATATTCAAAGCTCGGTGCGCCTTACGAAATTCTGGAATCTCAATGGCTGACTGAAGTGTGTTTTAGTGGCCAAAATTTGCACGCGTTAATGACTTTCTTCATCTTCCCCGAGCTCTTTATAAACTTTAACTTGACATGATATTTTGTATTGTATAGTATTTCTTTTAAAAAGCTTAATGATTTATTCTTTCCGCGCTATTTGGACTTCACAATAATAT
>JAHPZR010008779.1:12500-27500 GCA_019787425.1 Platygyra sinensis | reverse complement strand
TGAGCACGTGTTCCAAGACAGCCGCTGTCTTGCCTCTTGCTTGTCAAAAACTTTGCCGAGATGAAAATGAAGAGTTTTGTCAAAAGTATCTAAAAGCAGATTACAGTACTCAATGCCAGGGCCAAAACTACTACTATTTGCTCGTCGGGGCGTACATCTCTGCTGCTTACATCATTTCCCTTCCTGCTGCCTCATTCATCGCCCTTTGGAGACAACGAAGGACAATATTTTGCTTAAAGGACTCCAAAGCGTACCGACGACCTGATCGCGGAATGGAAACAATTACAGGTTTGCGTTTTCTTTTTGAAAACTACAAACCTCGTTCGTGGTACTGGGAACTTGTTGAAATGTCTCGTAAAGTTATCCTTACATCCGCTCTGATTCTTGTGGGACAAGAGAGCAGATCTTATATTGGCTTAACACTGGTTATCGCCGGAATGTACGGCATGCTGTTCTCCTGGATCCGTCCCATGCAAGACGCGTTCGAGAACAAATTGATGTCCACGTCTCTTGCCGTTACTATTGTAAACTTAGCTGTTGGAGCTGTGAGTAGAATCCCTGCAGAGGACATACTTGACTCAAGAGACACGTATACAGACGCAGTCTTATTCAAGATATTGGTACTTGGAGCAAATGCTTCTGTGATTGGTCTTCTTCTTGGTATGATACCACAACTAATTGTGTTTTTTTTTTTGTTTTGAATTGGTTTAGTAAGTTATTGACTCCCTCGCAGTTTATAAAGTTATCCGTTGAGCACTTTGAAGACGATGGTTTTCTCATTTTTACATTACTATAATCTTGTTCACTATCAAATATTCCGTAGGCACTATCTCATATCTATGTTTATTTAGCATAAATTAAAAGCGCGAGTAGGACACTTCTTAAAATCTTGGTGTCAGCCCAGCAAAGTCCTCAATCTGGTCCGCCAGTTCGTGGCTGCTGTGATGTGATACTGTTCGAACCAAAATCACTCTTTTACTTTTCTGTCATTGAGCGGAAAGGGTCCTAAAGTCTTAATCTTTTCCATCCGCCATGGGCACGTGGTACCCAAGTTAAGGCAATCCCGAGATCGTCTGCAAAATTTCTACGCATTATGGAGAAGATTTGATCCTAAAAAAACACTGTGTTTCCTTATATGTGAAACTTTTATTCTTGTTTGTTTACAGTTCAGTACATTACTGTACTGTATCGCTACCTTCGGGAATGGTGGAAAGACCCGCATTGCTCGTTTTCCTGTTGTCTGGCTTGGCTTTTACCCCTCAATGATTTGCAAGGAAAAATTCACGGTTTAGCGGCAACTGATGCTCTTAACAGCCAAATGCAGTCCGGACAAATAGATGCACCAACCCTTATTGGTGCTGTGAAAGACAGTGGCGCTATTGACGCCTCTCTTGAACAAGGTCAAAAAGATGATCACGCAACGTTTGCCATACAGGGAGAAAACTGTCAAGACCCAGTGTACAACAACAATCAAAGTCACAAAAAGACACAAACAGAGATGTATACACTTTTCACTGCAGTAAAGGGCACGCACTTATGAATCTCTGTGAGTTTAACATACATCGGAAAACAAGACGAGATATCATTGCAAGGATTACCGTAGAATTCCGAAAGTAACGCCCCCCCCCCCGAAAATAACGGCTACCCGAAAGTAACGTTAATTTTTTGCCCTCCTATTAAATCCCGAAAGTAACGGTCCCCCGAAATTAACGGCATTTTAATAAATTACCCTAAAAAGGTAACAAAACACTGTTGTATTTAATGTTCATTACTTTGCGTCGGCTTACAAAGCGATCTTAAGGAGTACAGTGACCGTATTTAAAGTAACATATTCAACTGGAGCGAGAGAAATACAAATAATATCTCTTTTTTGGGAAGTAACTCAAACAAGAAAAACACCAAAGTTTGTCTTAAAACCGTATATCTTTCAATGTATACAGATCAGAAAACTAAAACTTGTAAAAATTCTCAAATTGTCTTGGAGCACATGCACATGCTTGACTGAAGCTAAGAACGTTTAAAGAGTCGTTTTTGCATGATTTAATCTGTGAGTGAGACTCTTGAACGCTGCAATACTTTATTGAAATTAATTTGTCAGTGAGGAGTCAAAATGTACCGTACAATTTTAGTAATCGTGTATGTATAGCGTAGTCTGTTTTGTTTACTGTTTGTTCATCTGGTTGAGTTACATTGTGGTAGTATGCCTAAATGTCCTCTTTGTCCTAGTTCATTTTGAGTTACAAATGTTTTTGAACTGTCCGAAAATAACGGCTACCCGAAAGTAACGGCTACCCGTAAGTAGCGGCCCCTTTTGCCGGCAAAATTCGAAAGTAACGGGGGCCGTTACTTTCGGAATTCTACGGCAATTAAACCTGACCCTTTTTTCCAATAAAGAAAAAATGTTGTTTGTAGGCAAATGATTGGCATCTAATAATATACTACATATATCACAAACGTTAAAATTGTAAAAACAAAGTACAAAATAAAATTTGAATAGATTTCTGATTTCGTGAATTGACTTGGAAATCCCCTTAAACATAAGAATAGAGCAGCCGACAAAAGAGGCCATGAAGGGAACTTTGTTGAAACTTTATTATACAAGCATGGGAAAATTGGTCGAACTTGAATTCCAGGATGAAATAGTGCCCGAAAAAACTGAAACATTAACACTTTGAAAAAGTGACTCCATATGTTATTCATATACAAATCGTTGGATAGCTTACAGGGCCTTAATCCTTAATTATTCTTATTTATCACAAACTGTGAAACTATTTATTACTCATTTTCTATTGGCATTGTTGTAAACTGATGATGGATGATGTTTTATCTGAAACATTTCTTGTCAACATAATGGGAATTTCAAACACATTGTGTGGTTTCTGAAAGCTATACAATACTACATACTGCTAAGAAGCCTTTATAAACTAAAAAGCTGAAAATAAGTCCAATGCCGTCAATTCAAATTCATAAAATGATAAAAAAAAATTATTTATCCAATAGCAGATCCCGGCGACACTTTAAATCAAAGCGCAGCGATTCATTTTCAACATGATAGACCCTTCTCCAAAATGGCGGCCGAAATTTCAAATAATTTGAAATAAGCTCAAATTAAAAAACGTATACCAGCACTAGAAAGAACACCTTCACTTTAGTAACCCTGCAAAGTTTCAGCATTTCAGGTGTAATATGCATTATACCCCCAGTCATACAAACGTCTGTAAATTTTTCAGTTTGCAACTTACATTTTCTCAGCTGATATTACACCTGAAATGCTAAAACTTTGCTGGGTTACTTAAGGAAAGGTGTTCTTTCTAGTGCTGGTGTACGTTTTTAATTTTGACTTATTTGAATTTTCGGCCGCCATTTTGGAGAAGGGTCTATTATTCTGTTATCTGTTTCTTTTTTCTTCTTTAGAAAACTCCAAGTTGTCAATAGATGGAAGCTGCCCATGACTGCACATTCATATGGAGGAGACCTTGGGCTAAAACTACAAAATTGTCGGCCCGAAATTGCCTGACTGCCATGTTGGATTATATTGTAATGTAAATGAGCTATAAGTTAAAAAAAAGGGAAAAAGGCTATTAAACACTTATAGACATTAGTTCTGTCTTAATTTTTTTCCAGTTTGGGATTCTTTTTTGCACAAATAGATGATGGATCAAATAAAATCACTCTACAAACATTTCTGTTGAATATGTATTTAATTTTGCGCTTAAGCCTCAAGACGTATACAAACAGGAATAATCAACAAAATACAGTTGAACCCCGCTAATTCGAGCTCTCAAGGGAAGCAAAAAACTAAACTTGACAGGATTCCTTATTTTGAATTGATATCGTTTTTTCTCCTCAAAATCGGTAAATATGCAAACACCTTCGCCAAGATTCAGGTCACAGCAATATTTCTTATGGGAGAAACTTTTTACCCAAATTTATAAAGATTTGTATGGAGACGCCATACTGGTGACCATCCAGATGGGCTCCAACATGGCGGCGGGAAACCAACAGGAATATCTGTCACTGAGTTTTGCTACCAAAGCGTGAATTTATCTCTTGAGGAACTCAAAAACATTAAAATGATATTTTTTTCTAACACAAAAACTATTCAGATAGCCAAATTCCCCGTAATAAATCACTTTTTTTTACCAACATGACAGCTCTCTCGCCCGTCGAGTAAATGCCTCGTCGCGCAAAAGCTTAGAAATTCAAGCATAGTCTATCGCAAAACCAAGAATCCATTTTGAGCGAAAATTTGTATGAACAGTAGTTTTGAGCTGGTCTTATACATCATGAAAGTAAAACCTCAGGAGGATCAATAGTTTTGAAGTTTGGATTTTAGTGACGTCATGTGAAAACCGGCAATTATTCATTCAAATATTTCCCCGTTCTCCCCTTCGGCTTCGGTGGAAAACACCCTCTTAAATCTGCAGAATTCTTCACATCCTACTTAGCCTCATTCAGTAATTGCTAATTATTATGCAGCATTCATAGCATTTCGGTTTTGATTAGCTAAAAGTACTCTGCCAATTTTTTTGGACGCTCAGTCGTGTTTAAGCGTTATCTATATTATACAAATGGCTGGCGCGTTTATGCAGACAATCGTTTTGGCGAATTATTAATTAAATTTGTTAATAATTTAAAATTAAAATAGTTAGAATTGTCTGCAGACGAGCTGAATCAAATGTCCATTAGTATTAATGAACATACTAATTTCTTCTGATTTTTCGTCGCTTTCCTGGATGTCTTGTAAGGTAAGAAATTAACAAAAGCGACAAGAAAATAATTCACGGTTTACAGTTTGAAACTTACAAACGAAAAAATTTCCCACATCGATCATTAACTTTATCTCACAGGAATTAAGAACCAATAATAAAAGGACATATATCCATAGTTTTTCTCGTGTTCTACGTCTAGCCAGGGTGAATTAAAACATGGATATGTTTACAAATGTAGAAAGTACTTAAACATTACGTAATGCTAATTTCATCGATATCCAATCACTTGACAGTAGTATTAATATCCAATCAAAAGAGCGGGTTTGAGCTGTCAATGAATTAGACATCAACATGTCATAAGTACCATGTGTAATTTTCGGTCTTGTAGTTAATTGTATATCTCAGTTATTGCTCTCACTTTTCTTTTTTTGTCTTAGATCATTTCTTCAGCATTTGAAAGTTAGAACAGACAGAGTTTTTTTTTTCGGATGCGCATAGTAATCCAAAGGGAACTTCTAAAAGAAAATAATCATTTAGATCTCATTCCGCCTCGCTCTTTTCTACACACGAATGTAAATCAGTCAATATGTCCATCACTCCATTATTATCACTACATTGGTATAACTACGTACACCCTTCACCGTAGTCATCTTCACGGTTTTTTTTTTCTTATTTGCATCATAATATAGTCTAACAGGAATCGCAGACAATGTTGGGTGTTTTTTAGCATAGTTATTGTTCGCTTTGATTTTTGTTTTTGTTTTGTTTGATTGTTACGTTCTTTTACGAGCGGAGGGGTACTCTCAAAATTTCGGTTTTCTCGCTATCAATATAAGCGAAAATCGTGAAAGATCTAAGGGCCTTATTACATGAGCCAGGCTGGCCCGGTTAGCCGGGCTGCTTCGATGTGCCGAGATGACTTTCAGGCCAGTATTACATGAAGCGAGCCCGCCGGGTTGATCAGTTTATGGCTGGTGCGATAAACCGTAGGAAACCGGAGCGAGCTTGATTTTTTTATTCTCATTGGCTTAATAAGCCGGGCTGGCCCGGCAAACGCGATTACATGGAAAAATCTCAGCCCGGTTAGCCGGGATCCCGGCACCGCGATACCAAGATTTCGGCTAACCGGGCTTGCCCGGTTGTCATGTAATCGCGGAATTGGTTTTTGTTGCGTTTAACAAACGTGCCGAGATCACGGCAAACTGACACCAGCCCGGCTAACCGGGCCAGCCCGCCTTATGTAATCAGGCCCTTGAGTTATGGTCCACTCCACGTTTCCCGCTGCGAATTTCAATGCACTTTAAGGTACTAAGGATCCTCAATTGTGCCGCACTGGTTGATGGAAAACTCTTTGGCTTTTCATTAAGACAAGGTGTGAAATATTACAAATATGAATCTGAAAATTCGTGTCGCTTTTTTTCCGTATTTTACCACTTTCCAAAAAATCAAGGCATCCTCCGGATATTTAATTTGCTTACCTTGGCCAAGAGGTTTACTAGATTCTAAAAGTCAAAGTGCCTTTTAGGCGCGAAGATCTTAAACAGATTTTCCCCGTAAACAAAAGAAACATCCAAAAAGCCTCCCACATTACCATAATTGCTATAACAGCATGATTGAAGAGGTTTTAATTTGCTTGTTTGCCACCTGCCCTTATGTGAGAGCTGGTTTGTAAATTTAGCTCTCTCGGTTGTTTATGCCATTGAAATGTTGTATTAACTGGAAAACACGAAGATTTTCAGGTGTGCAATATCCCAACTGGATGACGATATGCAAGAGTACATGATTTCTTCTAGAAGTGTGGAAGATTCAGGTATAGTGCCTTTACCTAAACCGCAGACGTAGTTTGAAACACTTCATCTCAAACTTTCACATAACAGTGACTACCAGTTTAAGTAGACCAGACGACTTTAGACGATTGTTTTTCATCATCTTCATTTTTATTAAAACATTACTTATAAAATATTTCGGACGTTCAGTTTTTTTGGACGTTTTATTTCGATATTTAATTATCGAACACTTTTAATCGCGCATTTCGGGCAAATTTCAGACAAAAGTAAATTTACTCCTGCAAAACGAAGTAGACGGAAACAACATCAGTGAAATGATATATAGCTTTACTGCACCTTTAAGTTTTTACAAAGAAAGCGACGAAAAAATAAAACCCGTGTCTTAAAAATCAAACCCGTGTCTTAAAAATCAAACCCGTGTCTTAACAAAAGAAGGTCTCTTCATAAAGCGAACTTAAAGTCTTATACTGTACAGCAAATATTTCGGACGCTAAAACATTTCAAACGGTTTTATTTTCTAACATGCACTTTTCTTGTCGGAATGTTTTTGCAAGTAATGTTTTGTTTATTTTGCATGTTTCTTATTTTAATGGTGCTCTCTCAATTAAGCCTTTCATCGAAAGAACTCTTTATAATAAATATTTCAAATAAATACCCAACCTGTATGACTATGACTATTTGCAGTGCTGATCATAAATATTTTTCACTTGGTTATTCAAGAAAGTGGTGGATCTAGGGGAGGGGACCCCTTTTTAAGGGTAAAAAAAGAGGAAATGACTGACGTAAGAAAAACCGACTGGGCAAGTAAAATAGAACCGGGCCCCCTCCTTAGTTCTGGATCCGCCACTGCAAGAAGCCATCCTTTTTATAACTCTTAACTGATTGAAGCTCTGAAATGTATATTTGTGAAATACATTTTGGCCGACGAAGTGTTTTCGTTTCCAAGACATCGGACACTTGAACTTTCGAACATGTCGCAAATAGCAAAGTTCAAAACGAGATTCTTAAAAAAATGTCAGTAATCAAAACATGTGCGTTTCCTTTCAGCGTCAATTCACGTACCACAACGAGAAAATATTAAATTTATAAAATTCTACAAATCTTGTAAAAAGAAGGTTTGGCAAAATGATTTTCTCGTTTATATTTAACTTTCAACGCGTCCTTCATGTAGTCAGATCATTTTTGTGGACAGTCATTTTGTCTATTTCATATCTTCTATCCTGTTTAATTAGTTCTTTCATGCAAGTTTTTCAATATTCTGATAAGTAAATAAAGATGTTGAATTGAACTCAGTTTAAATGACCTTGCCCTCCATGAGCTCTCGAAGCTCAGTGGATAGAGCACCCACCAGGTGTTCGGGAGGTCATGGGTTCGATTCCTGTCAGAGACTCAGATTTTTTTCTTTGTCCCACGTTGGTGTTATGTTGATGAGTTCACTTTTTACTTTTTCAATATTATTTGAAGAAATTTCAATTTTCGAAGTTGTACTTCTGGATTAATTTTCTGACAAGGAAAATTTAATTGTTTCGTGTTTGTCTCGCCAATGAAAAATACAATTATTCTTGATACACATGAAATGATATATATTTCATCATATTTTTTTTATATAACTAAAAGCAATGGAGACCAGCTCGTCATAACGAGCTCTATTCTTCAAGGGCTTCCAACAGTGGTTTTCTCTAAAAGCTATCTGGTGGTAAACAAAGCTAAACACTACTTAACTTCTATTACTTGCAGAAAGGATTTGAAACAATGGAAGAGAAAATGAAAATGCTGTTTCTACCAGTTGTCCTTGTGCTAATTTGGAGCAAACAGGAAAACGTCTTTGCTCTTCAGGGTAAAATAACTTTGTTCAGTATTTTTATTTGTGAATAACGTAGAAAATGGCTATATTCAGATCACATCTCGTTGTCTCCAAAGAGTGGTGCAAAATGTATATTTCTGTGTAAAGCCTTAAAAATTTGAGTCAAGTCAAAAGCCTTTTACATTTTGGTCGAGCATGACAAACTGGGAAGCTCTCTGAAAAATGCCAATGTATGGCTCTAATATGACTTGAGGGTAGATTCGAAAGTTTTGAACGTTATAGCCCTGCCGGTTTTTCAATTTTTTTCGAGAAGTTATTTGTCCCCTGGCCTCACCGGCTAATGTTTAGAAAATTGGTTTTGTTTCGAAGGGGTCGAATCCCGAATTCTCATTAGAGACGGCATTCATTATTCAAGAAAAGGGATTTATAGTCGCAAAAACATATCGTGCAGATTAACAAAAGGGAAAATATGAACGTTTTGTGTCTCCAAGCTTTTGGTTTGGCGCCAAAAATGGGTTGCCCACGTTCGTCAACTCGCTCGTCGATCGCCGTCGCCAGGTAGGAAAGTATTTGTGTAATTTACAACGAAATATGCTGCTCCTGATCAAATCAAACTCAAAATGCTCGAGTTAAGCATTAGAAGACGCCAAAGCAACTTTAGTACTGTCTATTTTTTTTTGTTAGCTGCAAAGAAAAAGACTGTTATCGTGACTTTTCGATAGGACAGGTTGGTTTTGGCAGCCGCTCAATTTTGCGAAGTGCGGCCAGTGTATGCAATGGCGTCAAGCGAATCATTTTTTTTTCGGAGCTTTTTCTATATTTGAGGTATAACAAAACACTTAATGACTGACCCCTCGGGAAACAGTGAGTTTTGTTTCCTCTCGACCTCAATGTTCCCCTTGGCTTCGCCTCGGGGAACATTGAGGGTCTCGGGCAAACAAAACTCACTGTTTCCCTTGTGGCCAGTCATTAAGTGCTTACTAAACACTACACCGATTTACTTATGTACTTTACAACGAAAGATTCTGGAACTTTCCGGCCCTACTAAATAAAGAAACATTACAACAAGAAGCTATTTACAGTAACATACGCAAACGGCTTAAAATAGAATTACTGAGTCACGATGATACAGCACTAATTAAATATGCTAGAAGATTCGAGACGAAATTAGCACATTCGCGAATCTTCTAAGTACTAGTCACGCAATAATTTTTCGTAACATTCAAATTGCGTATCATCGTCGAAGAGGTCCATTTCACTATCGGTTGCTTTTTTGAAATTGATTATGTCGTCATAAAAATGGCCTCTACACCTCGGATCTCTATTGAGCTCATTGGAAGGTCTTCTCTTACTAGAATTGACAGGGACAACCAGATTTACTGAATATACCAAATCTAAATGTTATCTGATTTCACGTCATAACCAAAATTGTGTCAGTATTTGGATCAATCAGTTGTTCAATTCTTCCCTTACTTTGAAGATTTTACGACCTTCAGCTATCTTCTGTAAAAGTATTTTGTCACTTCGAAAAAAATTACCCGTCCATTTTCCATGAAGGGTAAACTCCAGCTGTTCGCTGCGTACCAGAGTTTCTTCATCAAAAAATACGAAACAAATACTCGAACATACTATTATAATACGAACCAGACGAGCTACTTAGTTGTTACGAGGAATTTGCCAAACAAACATTTTTTTCCTCTTGCAGGATGTGGCTCCGTGGTTAACAACTCCCTGAAAAGTCCCGGATATCCAAACAACTACCCAAGTGATATGCACTGTGTTTATTCCATTCCTATCCCACAAGGCATGGCGCTGAATATATCATTTAAAGATTTTTTCTTGGAGGAAGATGAATATTGGGAATGTAGGTAAGTAAACACGAAAACCTTGAAAAGACAAACATATTTTATGCATATTTCCCAACGGTTATCTTAACTTCCACGTGAAACAGGAATAATGCATTTCTGTGATATCTTAAAAATAGCCTCTATTTTGCGCGAAAATGTACTTGAATATTTGCTTCCAGGGACACATAATGTCCAAGGACAAATGTTCGATCACATTTTAAGTCCAATGGGTGCTATCGTGCTAATTATCAATCAGGATACTTTGAAAGTTGGAGAATATCACTCGGATAGTCCCCAGTTTTAGCTGGGCCCTGCATATTCAGTCTCATGATGCGTCTAGACTAATCACGTAGAAGTCAAAATATTTCCTGGATCATTAGGTATATTACGTGACAAATAGACATGCTTCTTTTCAATTTTAGCTATGACTACTTGAAGATTACTGATGGCAAAAGTCACACATTTGGTATATACTGTGGCAAGAGGGCCGGGCAGAGCGTTTCTGTAGCTGGAGACCACGTGATTCTCACGTTTTACTCGGACGACATTGAACAACGAAGGGGATTTTTGATAGTTTTTTCGGCTATCCCAATTGGTAGGTAAACTAAGACAGAAAGCAACGAATGTATCTTCAGGTTTTTCACAGTAGATAGTGGCAAGGTACTGTGGGACGATCACTTTTTTCCCATGACAAGAGAAAGTCGAAAGGCTCGCTAATCCGCGTGAAAAAAGGTAGCGCTTCTAAGGTAGGTGATTGCTTCAAGAAACTGTATCAAATTATCCAGCTAAATGCGTGATTTAAGATAAGCCAATTACAAAGTATAAACAGAGAGACTTAAAAACAAAACAGAATTTTTTGTGTTGTAATTTATGTACGAAGAAGGTACCATTACGAAAATCTTAGTGGCATGGTTGACAAATGATATTTTTACGTCGCCCACACAACCTCTTCTCAGGGACCATTCCTTTAACTTGCCTGTTAACAACACTTTTTGCTGCTTCGATTTAAATTTTCATGTCAGTTAAGAAGAACTGATTAGATTCTATACAAAACTGTTCATTAGAGTCTATACATCACTCAATTAACGGTTTAAAAAGGAAAAGTCACGGGATACCTTACCGCCCAGCAAGTATCAAGTATTTGACGATACGGATGTCAGGTCTGCGCCATTCATCGCCGTTGCGACAAAGGCCTTACGCTCGAAACTTAGTATTTCCTATTCGTTAGGGTTTTACATATATTTTTTACTTTTAGTTATCAGCTCATATAATTTTCAATTTTTGACAGTTTTTCCCGAGGTGACATTACCATATACCATTGTACGAACATTGCCGGGCTTCAAGCTGTTCCTATGTTCGACCAAAGGAACTCCTCCTGTGTACACAGCACTGACAAGGAACTCCACTGTAATAATAAATACAACAAACACTGATGTAACCATTCGATTACATGAGGAAGGCAATTACTCTTGTGTGGCCACCGGCAAGTATGGAGTTCAAGTGAAAGAGTTCTCAGTCATTTTTAATGGTAAGACCATTTTTTTACAGAAAGCATCCAACACCTTTTTTCTTATAGAGATGGTGTTAAAAGCTGGGATAAACAGCAAACGCATTCCATCTAACAGAAGTAGCAATATTGATTGCTGTCTCGTACTATAACCAAAGTTTTAGAAGATTAAAAGACAATTTATTCCCCAAGGAATTAATAATGATTTCATGCCGCTTACCAGTGCTAGTAATTGTTCAATGAATTTAGTCGAAACTACGTTTGGATTTGTATTCATAATTGATATGGATTTGAAATTTTTATCATTTATTTCTACGGCTGAGTTTTGCTTGGTTAGATGTGATTAGGAAACACATCGTAACTCCTCAGAAATACTGCACAGCGCGTCGTATTTTTAGCAATCTCCTCAATGTTTGCAAATATTATGAAACAATATCTCTCTTAATTAAATAATTCCTTTTTCTTGTTTCCATGTTACATGTAGGCACAATTTGAATGACCCAGAATTCAAATTTGTATTTTAATTTCTTTTCAGATTGTGCAAATCGATGCTCTTATGAATGGAGAAACCTTCATGAAGGAAATTTTCTTTCGTGCAGGAATTTAACATTACTTGCATACTTTCAGTGCGTTCCAAAAGCGACTCAGTGGCTGTAAGATCAAAACTTACATTTTCTAGTATAGACCGAGAAGATCACTTTATCGAGATTGGCTGAGAGCAGGAAAATTTATCGTGAATTCTTAATTTGCACTGTAGTACAGATTAACGGGCACGCTTTCGCAATTTTTCTCAGTCATATAACAAATGGGTAACGGCATGAAAGTTAGAGCCATTAAGGATCTAGACTAGTCGTATATTTAAAAATTCTTTCAAATTGTACTCGCCTTAAGGCCCGAGCAATTTTGAGAGAATTTTTAAATGTCATTCGTAGTGTAGACCCTCATATACCTTATTCCAAAATGGCGGCCATTTTGGAATAAGGTGTATTGTACTCGCATTTATACAATTACTTATACTAATTTCTTGGTAATTTACATCATGCCATTGCAGCAGTTGTCACTTAAATTTGTAAAAAGCTTTACTTTTAGCATTTATAGAAATCTTATGGACAAGAGGTCATAAATGAGTCCAACGTTTTTATATGTTTCAGAGAAGTAAGTTCAAGCAACTTTTCACACCTTCGCATGCGAATGCTCTCTAATCTGAAGAATGTCTGGAATTTGTAAGTTTCCTTTTAAAAAGACCTCGTTAAGGTGTGGATGTTGGATATAAGGCCTAAAAAAGGTGATTGACCACTTCCTTAAGACATTTTATACTACGTCTTAAGGCCGATTTACACGATACGACTTTGTCGCATGCGACAAGTTTACGACAGGCCTACGACATGAATTGTTTCGTGTAGATCAAGTCTACAACTTGCTTACGACTGTTGCATACGTCAAAAAAATTGTCGTAGGATTTTAAAACATGTTTTAAAACGCTGCGACAATCGTAGCCAAACTCTATAGAACATATGCATTTTGTGACAAATTTCTACTGAGTAGGGGACGAAGGAGAAATTCTTGCGTCAAAAAGGCGGACGAAGTTGTTGTTGACTGGTTCACATGAAGTCGTTTCTCGAAAAGTACGAAACGGATTAAAGCGAGAGACACTGATCTCGTTAGAAAGTTTTTTCAAAGCGCAGGACGGCTAAAATATTTGTTTACGTTTGTTAGAACTTTTTCGCTCCGTAAATCCCGGTGCAAACTTTTGCATATTTAATTTTGTAAGTGAAAATGTCGTACGCGTGTAAATGGTCCCAAGTCATATCGTAGGCTTGTCGTAAGCTTGCCGCATGCGTCAAAGTCGTATCATCTAAATCGGCCCTTAAACGTACAATTTCTCTAAATCACTTTAATTCAAGTAATTCAAACTGGTGGCAGATCCAAGATGGCAAATATTTCGATATCTATGACTTCATAACGACGTCATTGTTGTTCTTAATGTCAAACAAAGTTGTTGAGCAATCAAAAGTGATTAAAAAAATGAATGGAAATGTTGCTTTAATTTCGTGCAAGAATGTAATAATGACTTTCTATTGTATCACAGTGACACCGGATCTATCTAGAGCTATAAGAATTCCTGTGTTAATTTTTGTGGGATTTTACAATATCATGTGTTCAATTCCTGTGTTAATTTTATGTGGGATTATGCAACATCATCTTCTCTCCTATCATAGAGTCAATAGTCAGTAAAGATAGTGAAACTCGATATCGTAATCGGATCGTCGCATTTACAAAGCGGCAGACAAGATGATATTTCAAATTAAAACCGGCTCTGCTTCTGGTCAAATCTTGTGTAAACGGCTCAAATAGACCCACAAGCAGAGGTACATAACAGTGCATTTATTTGATATCAATGTAAATGATTGTTCTTGCTGATACAATGTTCGGGGTCTCTCTGCTTTGGGTGAGCGAGAAGATGTCCATTAACGCTAATCGAATGGGAGCTTTAAAATTGCCCACAAGCTTGTTCTTTTGTTGTTGTTGTTTTTAAAGCGGTGATGCCGTGAATAGAATACCAACTTGCGGTGTTGCGGTGATTTCAAACCCTTCGGTGTGCGATGTTTGTTTTTCACGCAACAGTGTTCTTTGAAAAAAGTTTTTTTGCGGTGCTGTGGCCTCCCAGATACTGACTTTTAAAAACAACTTCTAACCGAACGGGATAAAACTTAGCACAAGCCCACAAGTGCGCATTGCAAACCTATTTTTATAAATGGTTTGGCCTAATACTGAATTTAGGTCAATGATCTGACGGATGGACTCACAGACTGATTAATTGTCTTAGGAATTTGGCCTCGAACGCTATTACATTTCTGCCCAACGATGTGTTTCCAACACTGAAGTTTATAGAACGACTGTAAGTAAACTTGTTGTATGTAAAGAGGCCCGGATAATTTGGAAAAGCCATAAGAGACAACGATTGTTAACATGTTGCGCATTGAGAAGACCATTTATTAAATCCATTTTGAAATCACTGGTTATCCTTGCAATCTGATTGGCTCTCAGGGGTGTGATTTATTCACGAATCGCACTATTTTTTGCTCTAAATCGCACCTTTTTCTCAGCCAATTAGAATGGGACAGTAAAGCAAAACAACCAATCAGATTTCAAGGTTAGTTTGATGTAACCAATAAAATTTTAGGAAAATGAATGACAAAAAGCCACTGTGTTGCGAATTTTGCAACTACAGGGCAAAACTTTGTTATTGTTGTCTTTTCTTTTTTAAGACAATATACGAATTTAATTAATTACAGTTTCTGAATAATGATAACGAGCTCCTTCAGGCTGAAGACCTTCTTTG
>JAHPZR010008779.1:0-10000 GCA_019787425.1 Platygyra sinensis | reverse complement strand
CACATCACTAGAGAGCCTGAGCGACAAGAAACAGAGAATTAAGTGCCTATGTAGCTAACATACATACAGACATAATGATCAATGGTAGCAAAATTTCAGTTCATCGTTTTATAATCACTGTTCCTCTCAGAGTTGAGTGCTCTTTAAATTTATTCTATTCAAGTTCAAGAAGTAACATACATACATACGTACGTACGTACATACATACTTACTTTTTACTGAAAAAAGGAAAAAAACTACAGTTTTTACGTTCTACTTTAATGTATTGAGCACTGTACTACAGAAAAATCAAAAGACAGGTTTCCTACATACCTACTTTATTTATTTATGAAGCAAACTATATATATACAATGAAAAATTAAAAAGGAGGGAAATAAGAAGGATGCTTTTGGACAAGGAAGTTAAGAGGATATCCCTCGCACGATTTCGACGCACACCATATCCGCTATTATTTGTCAGCCGGAATCTTGACTTTATTTATTATGTACTTACTTTTATTTTATTTTATTTCTGTTTTTGTCATTCTGTTTTTGTCATGCGTTTTATACATGAGCCTCTGGCTCGGATACTGAGGGCAACCTCCATCCCACGCTATGACTTTAATAAATGGATTAATTGATTGATTTATACAAGGATAACGAGTTTTTTGTGACAGAGAAATTAGTTCATCACATCAAGTTTGTGTTATCCTTTTCTGTTCTGTTCAGTAGCTGGATTTTTTTTACAGTAGACTTGAATTCAGCTCCTCCGCTATATTTGCAAATATCGACTGGTTTAGCTCCAGCTAGTCGGGACCGGTTTTAACCTCGTAATGCCGATTAATTTGAATCATCTAGCTATTTCTGACGTTAGCCTTTGTGCCATAAATACTGAAACTTAGGGTAAATAAATGCATTTTGTGTTCATTTGTTTTTTGTTTGTTTTTTAAATAATCCTTTTTTTCTTTGGTAAGGGTTTCGAAAAATATCCTTAAAAAGTTCCGTTGTTGACTAAGCTGAAGAATGATCAAACCCCGATCAGCTCTTTTAGAGCCCATGTGATACACTAGGACTCAACAACCCCTGTGCCATCTACGAGGCAATCTTTGTTAATTAAATGTTCGTAGATTAAAAAGTAAAAGAATTGCAAGCATTCCCACTTGGAAAGGGAGCCAGAACAATGCAAGCAGTAAACGAGGTTATAGAAAATTCGAAAGTCATTGTAACAAAAGTGCAGTGATACGTCATAAAAATGTTGGTAAAGCGATCTGACAAGGCGGCTAAATCAGGGAATCATGCAGAGCTCGTAATACATGATCAAAGTTGTATGATATGAGATGCTATAACAGCAGAACAATTTGACCGTTGTTGATATGTTCTGTGTTGTGCTAAGTAAGCATGTTCTATTCTAGGGATTTGTCTTCGAACTCTATTGCATTTCTAAAGGAAAATGTGTTTGTACCACTGAAGAATCTGAAATATCTGTAAGTGCACCCAGCACACAGCTGAAATAACGCAGAAAACTGGAAAATTTAAGCGAAAGAACGAGACATATCAAAAGACTTTTTTCCTGGTTGGAGAACAATAGCCTTAAGGTTACTTTCCTGTTAAGCATATACTAATAGATTCAGAACAATTTCTAGTCGTTAGGGCCACAATTTATTTCCCTAATTTGATTAAATTATATGAAAAAAACTTCTCTTTCTGAAAAATAGTCCATTTATAAGTTCCCCTATGCTTTTGCACCCATGTCTTAAATGCGCACACGATTTTGTACTGAGTGCTATGAAACTAGATTGCCGCTTTTTTTAACAGGTATTTGGCATCAAACGTTCTAACAGTTCTACCTGGCAGGGTTTTTGCCCCTCTGACAAATTTACAAACGCTGTAAGTGAACCACAGCATGCCCTCACATTGTAGTTTTTCCTAGTCCTGCTAAAACGTGGTCCAACGAATATTCCTACAGAAGCAGTGAAGTGATGTTTATAAAGCATTTAGCTATAAAATAGCTGCGATATAATATTTCTTAACAGAAAATTTTGCTTCAAAACGAGCTTTCGACTTATAGCTAATATATAAGTCTTTATGAAAGACTTGTATAAATACTAAGAAAAATAATAAATGACAGAGCAATTAGAGCTATAAAAATGTTCTTGTGACAAAGAGTTTCAAACAAATGAAGTCATCCTATGTGTGTTTAAAGTTAGATAACGGCTTTCTTTTATGAATAAGCACCCCATAAACGAACTCTTTTCTCTATGTTGAAAATAACTAGACATCACGTCTTTTGTACACGCTCGACGCACTTAGTAAATTTTTCAAAGATTACAAAAAATTGCACGAGCCCGTAGGGCGAGTGCAATTTGTAGTCTTTGAAAAATTTACGAGTGCTAATTTATTCCAAATTGCACGAGAAAAATCATTTGATTACTTGTTAATAATATACAAGAAACAATTTCTGTCACGCTTCAGTATTTTGCGTGACAAATGGAGGCAACAAGCTACATAAACTTTATTGGATGAAAATTTGACAGGTGAATTCATTCACTCTCTCCAAGTCGTGTATGAAAACTTAGCATTTTTTTTACAGTTAAAAGCAGTCTTTACTCACAGTTGAATTGAAGAACTTCACCACAAAGCAGAGGAAAAAATCACTGCGGTTTTCATGCGGCTTTCTTGCCAAATGTTTTTTGAGTGTTTCAGGAACTGTGTGCAAGAAACTATTGAACCTGGCAGTGGCACCGCGAAACGAAGCTAAAATCTTCCAAGAAACGGAAATTTTTTAGCTCTGAAGGATATCTTTTTAACCTCTCCTGGTTGCTGCCTGACTTTAGCTTCTTCACTGGACGTTGCACAGGTTAGATTTGCCTCCTGAAGCGTTTACCGGGTTTTGTTAGGGAACGACCTTTTCTAATCTCTAAGCTCTCCGTTTCAGTTCTTTCACAAAAGTAGAATGCTTGCACGTTTTGTCTTAAAAGGTAAATGTGGCCGGTTCTTAGGACGTCTCGTTGGGTCCTTCTTCACGTTTCATTTCGTGGTGCTCAAGAATTTTAAAATATACTTCTTCAACTGGTATTTTGTAATGTAGTCATGATTGACGCCAGCACATTTCCATTCACTCAAGCTCAAGTTTATGTTCAAGTTTTTGACCCCGCGACTTTTGTGCATATCTACTTCGCTTTTGTTAGTTTAGTAATTGTTGTTGACCTTTGCACGTTGCTTCGTTATGAGGTAATTGTATTGAAATGAAGGTAAAGAGTTTCAATCTTCTTTTAATTTTTGTCCGCCATTTTGTTTGTCCGAGCTTAAAGTAGAAGCTGTCAATCATTTTCAAACTTAATTACACTTTTTTGCAGTCAATTACACATTTTTGCACTCAATTACACTTTTTTGCACTGATTTGAAATTAATTGGCATGTTCTTAACCAATCAGAATGCAGAAATTTTTACTCGTTGTTTGTATTTTGACTCGCCCTTCGGGCTCGCCAAAATACGGCACAACTCGTAAAAATACTCAGCGATACTACACAACAAAACGTCTAATAAGATATGTGTATTAAGATCAACAATATGGATGAAGACTCACTGATAAACCCTAAAAACGAATGGAACTCAGTGTTGCCAGCTTCCGCGTGCTGTAATCACCCACGGCCGCGCTGTCCCACCGAGATGAGATGTCTCGTGATGACTTAGATGAAGTCTGAGATAGCGAATTTCAGAGATTTTATTTCTCAGTAAACAACTATTTTACGGTTTTAATAAGTTAGCTAAGTGCGTCGAGCGTGTACAAAAGACGTGATGTCTAGTTATTCTCGGTATTCAAACACGTTCCTAGCTTCGATGCATGAAATTTCACAAAGTGTTCTCTATGTTGTTCCACAAGGAACGATTCTTGGTCCCCTTCTATTCCTATTAAAAAGAAATGATCTGCCATTCCCAAACAAGGATATGCGCGAATGATACTAGTGTTACTTTTTCTGGCAGTGATGTTGATGAACTTATTTAATTCAATATTGTTAAGTCCTGAAGGAAATACCGCGTCTAAATAAAGATTTTACCTTACCTTTACCTGACCTTACCCCTCTTTCCCTGCGCTATACAAGGGGTTAACCCACTAGAGACCGGAGAAGAGAGAGTCTCCCTTTTCTCTCCCGCCTGAGGTCAACTCCTATTCAGTTTGAGAGGAAGGGATAGAGAGAGTTCATTAACTTGACCATTCCAATAAGCTCTACACAATAGACCTCTTTAGCTTGGGTAGTTTGTTTTCCCATTGTAGATCACGTGATGACACTCTTGAGAATTCTTCAAATTTTGAAATAGTCGCATGTATATGAATGAATAATTTTAAGATGGCCGGATAAAAACAGACCGCCTTAGTAAAAGAGGTTTATTGGGACTTCAATTGATAAGAATTAAACGAATTCGATGTTACTCTTTCACAGGGCGTTGCAACAAAACGCTATAAAATTTCTACCAAGCGGAATATTTGCGAATGTGAAACTTCTCAGGACTCTGTAAGTGTTTAGTGGCGCATTTATACAGACATAATTATAACTTGCAATATTAACTACACACAGTATAAAGTACATGTGAAGTTTAACAGTTAAGTTAGATCATGAGGCCGCGATCTCTATCGCTCTCAGAAATCGAGAGCGAATAATTTATTGGTCGTCCAAAGTTTTATCTTACTTTTCCTCACTGGCATTTAGAAAACGCAAAGCGGCAGCCATTTTGTTAACAACCATCAGCATAGATGGTAAAGGGAATAGCCTCGCCAACAACGGAACAACTTTCGACATAGAGCTAGTAGAGGAGTGTAAAAACAAAGTATATTGACCCTGAGCTCTTGCTATTCACGTAACACTACTTTTCACAGGTCACTGGCTGCAAACAATATTCAGCTGTTACCAGATGGATTACTTTCCAATCTGACAATTCTGGACAACATGTAAGTTAAAATGCTTGCTTATAACATTGCTGTGGAAAATAGCCTCGAAAACGTGTATGCTGAGACGAATAAAAGATTTTGCTCGTCTAACCTCTCATCCAGTGCGAGTCTGGACGGGCAAAAACCAAAGATTTTTTGTTCTCCTGGGACTCAAAATGGCCGCCGTGTGATAAAGGTCTATTAGATCCAGTTTATAGCGAGGACAACACTCGAAAATTACCAATGTGAAGTGACTGGACGGAGTAATTTCTTTGTTGATAAGAATCATCCGTGACATCTTTGCACCTTTTGTAAGGAAGAAACAGACACTTTGCTCCACCTTTTCTGGCAATGCAAGGTAACGTCTCATTTCTGGGGAACTTTTTTTTCAATGGCTACAATCATCCTCTTTAATTCAGAAGGGTAATCATCTTGGCATGACCACTGCTTTGGGGCTGAAACCAGACAGTTCAAATACACAACTGCAAATAAATTTCTCCTGTCTCATGAGCAGATACTATATTTGGAAGTGTAAGTTGAGAGATGAAATTCCCAACCTTTTACAATATTTACGCCTCTTGAAAAAAACTTATGAACTCGAAACAAACGGACTCAACCTCCAGCCTGAAAATTGAAACCTCTCCTTGGCCACCTTCTAAAAGGAGTTTAAGAGCGCAAAATTTGCAAAACTCAAACCACGTGACCTTATCAGTGATATTACCGACATAGTGACCTATCTATGCTTGTCCAAATATGTAATCGGATTTTGTAGTGCGTTAGATAACAATATGGAACAGCATTCAGTAACAATAGGAAATTTTAAACAACAAAGGAAATGTATGTAAGTATACATTTAACTGCAGACAGTACTGTTTCGGCCTTCTGGGCCTCATCAGTGCAGTGCTGATGCTAAGATGGAGGCGAACCCATAAGGTCACCCCAAACGATCCCACACTTGTGGTAACATCTAAGCCATGCCAGATTGCTCAAACTAGAAAAAACTAGTGAGCATGCATTTATATATATTGCGATGAACATTTTTAATTCCATAAAGAATGATAAAACTACTCGCTGATTGAAAATTCAGCATGAAATCGGCGCAAGATCATAAATTTGTTACCTGAAGCATTTGGCTATTTCTGTTCTTGTACACGAAATAAATAGTTAAAGATAATGACGGAAAAAAAGACATTTGATTTGTGTTCGTAGGTAGCTTCACAAAAAACATGTTCGTCATGATCAATATTTTGAGTTTTTTTTTACCCTCGTACACAATTACTTGTAAATTGAAGGAAATCCCCGGCTGAAAATGCTAGTTAAATAAGATAGAAACACACCAAAGAGATAATAATTAACCGTAAAGGAGCAAGGATGGTTAAGGATGGAGAAGATTAACACGGATTACAAACCGTGACAATCGCTTTCTAATTAGCTTTCAAATTTAGCGCCGGCATCTCAATGAAAGTCCCGGATATGTCGCTGAATTCTGCGCGATGCGACGAACTTGAAAAGTTGGACTAAACTGTTCAAGATGCACAAACCGTGAAGAGGTCTGGGTTTGAGTCCAATGGAATATCAAGTCGCCGCTTATCTTTAATGTCACTGGCATGAAGTGACAAGAAGAAAATTTTAATCTCCCCTGGATCTGATGCTCTACTCGGAGACCAGTGCACCAGCCATTAATATCACTGCTACTCATCTAACGGTATTGAAGTTTTTACTTATTGAATAATACTCTTTTCTAGAAATCTTAGCTCAAATGCACTCACATTTCTACCTCACGACTTGTTTGCCACGCAGACAACATGGATGAAACATCTGTAAGTGGAGAGCAACACAGGCAATAATTGTGGACAACTTTGTTTCATTATGCATGAACTGGAATTGTGGTGGGGGTCTACCTGAATATTAGTGAAATTTTAGGAAGTGAAGAAAAAAATTCTGGAACATCACCAGACAGTTGATTGCCCCCGAAAGGGCACCTCAGGTTGGTGGACAACTATTTGGTGCACGTCTACCAATTTTTAAATTCAAATCAACATCAAATCTTCCAAATTTCCCAGCTATTTCCATCCATATTACTAATCCTTTGAGAAAAACTATTTATCCCCCCCCCCCCCCAAATATACCCAAAATCACTAAAAACACTGCGAGACAGCTCAAAACCTAGATATGTAGCGGACGAGCAGAGATATTTGTGACTGGTTGAAACGTGAACAAGATATTTGCGTTAAAACCATAATACCAAGCCAAACACAGCCTTCACGTTAATCCCACCCCCGCCTTGAGAAAGTCTCAGTATGTATTACAACTTAGTAATAACTGTTTCCGTCTCTTTACTTTCGATCGTAGCCAAATTAATTATTTTATCTCAATACACTTCACAGCATATTGACATCAAACGCTATCGAGGTTTTGCCTGACGGAATTTTTGCAAGATTGACAAAACTGAAGTACCTGTAAGTTATCATCCGCCTTGCATAGTACGTGTTTTGGCTTAATCTTGCGAACTTTCAATCGTATAATTAAACTGCAACAGAGGCTATTGATTGTACAAGTTTGTCCACAAATCCTTGAATTCGTTTTTAAACTGACTCCACATTCCTATTACAGGCGACTGGATTCAAACAATATTCAAAACTTAACAAGGGATGTATTTTGCCCGCTGAAAGTACTGATGTATCTGTAAGTTTTAGGATTTAATTTCTTTACATTTTCTTGCTTTTACTTCTTTCTTCCCTCCTTTTTTTCCTTCCTTCCTTCCTTCCTTCCTTCCTTTTTTCCTTTTTTCCTTTTTTCCTTCCTTCCTTCCTTTCTATCCTTCCTGCTTTCATTCCTTTCTTCTTTCTTTGCTTTTTTCTTTTTTTTTTTCGGTCTTTCTTTCCCTCTCTCTCTGTCTTCCTCTGTCTCTCTGTGTTTTGGTTTTAAGGAATTCAAAAAGACAATAGAATCAGGCTTATTGAAACTGAACAAATCATTCTTTTGTTTTTATCTGCAGAGATCTCTCCTTCAACAAACTTCAATATCTACCAAAGGGCCTGTTTTTCTGTTTGAAGAATGTACAAATTATGTAAGTATCTTCGCGAAATTTGAATTTTGTTAAATGAACTGCCGTAGCTGAACGTTTTCGACAACGTGGAAAAAGAACTCATTGTTCAAAGTGCCGGGTGAACGAGCAATCCATCGCGCAGAATGCCTATTGTTCTCGGGACATTTACTTGCAGTTCTAAGGTCTGTCATATTACCTAGTATTATTCAAATTAACGCTAGGAGGCGAGTCTCATTGGTTAAGATTAACGCACGCTTTTTCCCGTAGGGAGTATGACCTTGCTCATTAACTTGAAGAAGGCTGAGCATCAAAGCAATGAACTTTTCGTATATTGTTTTCGCTTTTGTTTAGCCTATTCGTGCCTCAAAAGTAAATTTACCGCGTCTCCCAGTAAAAGGAAGGGAAAACTAAACTGGTTATAAGATTCATTATTGATCGGTATAAAAGAAAGCTGAAATCGTGTGTCCTAAAATGTCGCTGCGCGTGAGGAAAATAACCGTTTGCTTTTTTGCACCAGAAGGAACTTACTCAAAGAAAACTAACAAATGGAGTTGTTCTTGGAACGTGTTTGATCGAATGTCTTTGAAAACAACCAAGTGCATTCTTTGATCGCAGTCTTCCGGCTATTCCTGTGAGAAACGTTTTTTCTACTCTATCCCCCACCAAATTTAAAGTATACAGCTGCTCTATTGAAATTTGTTTGTGGAAATGTTATCCTTAATCGGCAAATACCTACACTGCTGCCTGGTCCACTCTTTAAATTGTTTCAAACTGAGAAAAGCCCAAACTGATCCGCACAAATTTGATGACATCTGGAAAGTGTTAATTTTTGTGTTAAACTTATCTAAGTCGCACCCCCAGACTTAAGGGGGGAGAAACTTAACTACAAGTCTGTTGCTAAGGAAATCTCAAAACCTCCTTTTTTGGCTCCTGAAGTCCTGTGGGCATCAAATTTTACCGTGTTTGTTCGATTCACGTTTCCTTTAAATGTTTCGAACCACGCCCATATTTGGTATGCCATGTGACCATAGTAGAAAACGTCTAAAAATTCGGAATGAGTGAATCGTTTTCGAAATATAACAATACGTTTTGTTAAAACACGGCATTATCTACAACTTGTAGTATGCGTTTGAAGAAATGTACAATATTTCGAAAATTATAGATCTTTAAGAGGCTATAAAAACACTTA
Organism: Platygyra sinensis; assembly: GCA_019787425.1. Classification (NCBI taxonomy): domain Eukaryota; kingdom Metazoa; phylum Cnidaria; class Anthozoa; order Scleractinia; family Merulinidae; genus Platygyra; species Platygyra sinensis. The sequence continues at coordinate 857 of JAHPZR010008779.1, read as the reverse complement.
AAGATCTATAATTTTCGAAATATTGTACATTTCCTCAAACGCATACTACAAGTTGTAGATAATGCCGTTTTTTGGCAAAACGTATCGTTATATTTCAAAAACGATCCACTCAGTCCGAGTTTTTAGACGTCTTCTATTGTGGTCACGTGACATACCAAATATGGGCGTGGTTCGAAACATTCAAAGGAAACATGAATCGAACAAACACGGTAAACTTTGATGCCCACCCGTTAAGTTTTTTACGCAGAATCAGCCTTGCATCATTGTTTGATACTTTCTATTTTTGGCTGATCTGATCTTTTACAGATCCTGCGTTCACAGGCAGCATTTTCGTTTGCGGTCCTTCCAAGTTTGTATCATCATGTTTCACTGTCCAAAAAAAGGAGGTTTTGAAATTTCCTTAGCAACAGACTTGTAGTTAAGTTTCCTCCCCTAACATCGCACCTTTCCTATTTAGAGCCAACTTAAATTTTCGAAAATTTAAGGTGGCTCTGAACCCCATGTACAGAATTTTTTTTGAACTTTGCCAAAAGTTACATCTCACCCTGCTAATCAAAATTCTATAATAGGAAAAAATTTCACCGTGCCGTTTTTGAAAAATAAGTGCTTAAAGCTGAAATTAAGGGTGTTTTTTGCAGGCCATAGTGTTGTTATGGTAACCTTTTGTGTCCCAAAAATAATACCAACGTGTTCACCAATGATTGGGCAGTCTTTTGATACCATGATTGTAACATCAACTGATAAAGAGTGGTGATAATGACCCATCAAAATCTACGTCTTGGAAAGTGCTGGAAACTGTTTTGAACCACCTTAAGCCATTTTAAAACATAAGAAGTAGACTGCATGAGAAGAAAAAT
>JAHPZR010008778.1:27500-45032 GCA_019787425.1 Platygyra sinensis | reverse complement strand
AGCATAAGATTGAACCAAAATTGCCAGGTTTTCACAGACGTCACTAAAAATGCAATTACACGACTATTGATCTTCCCGATATTTACTTTCATGATGAAAACTACTATTCACGCAAATGTTCGCTCCAAATTAAAATGGGTCTTGGTTTTTGATGACAGACTGACGTCTTGGAATTTCCTAACTTTTTGGCGTGACGTGGCATGAACGGGCGACGGATGGAGCTGTGTCCGTTTGGTTAATAAAAGTGACTTATTTCGGGGAAATTGGGCCTATCTGACCAGGCTTGTAATTAGAAAAAGTATACTATTGTTAGTGCTTTCCTTGAGTCCTTCGAGATGGATGAAGTTCACGTTTTTGTAGCAAAACTTAGTGGCAAATCTTTCTGTTGGTTTCCGGCCGCAATGTCGGTGCCCATCTGGCTGGACACCAGCATGGCGTCTCCATACAATTCTCTATAAATTTGAAGTAGAATGTTTCTCCCCATATCTTGCATAAGAAAAATTGCCGTGAACTGAACTTGGCGAGAGTCTCTGCATATTTACCTTTTTTCTTTTCCCAGATTCTGGACTTTATCTATTGACGGTTTTTGATTTTTAAAAATAGAAGAACCGTAGCCAGGGTAAGACATGTTAAAAATTTAAAAACGTTCACTGGCTAATTATAAATACAATTAAAAACTTCAAGCTTTCGGCTGTCAGGCGCCTTCAATGGGATAAAGAATGGAAGAAATGACAACTACAATAAATACAAAAATAGGTGAGACTATAAAAAGAATATATTAAAATCTTTTTCTTTGGCCATCGTAGCTTAATGAGAAATAGCACACAAACTCAGTGCAGTTACAAACATGACAATAAAACGCATGTTGGTAAAACAAATTATTTAACTTTAACTGACGTTTCGTATGTTTCTACATACATCTTCAGAAGTGACCGTTAGTAATACAAGTAGCAACTAAGTTTAAATTTTAGATAATTACTTATTCTTAATAGAAAAAATTTTTTTTTTTTTTTTTTTTTAAACTTAGTTGCTACTTGGTTTACTAACGGTCCACTTTCTGAAGATGTATGTAGAAACATAACGAAACGTCCAAGTTAAAGTCAACTAATTTTGTATTCCAACATGCGTTTTTTCATGTTTGTAACTGCAGTTTTGTGTGCCTATTTCTATATTAAAAACTATTTTGAACTGGCTGACATTGGAAAACCAGCAATTTGGGCCGTCGGAAATGCTGAATGGGAACTACGAAGCCCAACTGCGTCCGCCTTGCTTCAGAGACCAGGCACTTGGGGACATGCCCTTTTTTCATCTACCGATCTCCTTCTGACGCAGTGACGGGGTCGAGTACGGCCGTTATGTAATTGCGACATCCGGATGAGGTGTAAACTATATAAATAGCGAGCAATTTTCTTTTCGGCCGCACGGCCTGCGCCCTAATTCGCATTTTTAAACAGCTCTCTCACGGCAAACCTCTTAGTTATGCGTGAGATACTGGGGGTCTCGCCGTGATGACCTGTGGTACGTCAAAGCATCAAACTAACATTGCCGTGTTGATCTCAAGCGCGCGGGCCATGCATATTGCGCCGGAAAGCGCGCCTGACTAGGTCGTTGCATTTGAGATGGCGGGTCACATGGGTCGCTTTAGGAGGTCTTTCTTTGTGCTCCGAATATTTCAGTTTGAGTAGGCTGATAGATGAGATTGCTAATATGGTTGCGCACTAGGAAGATAGCAAAATAAAGTTACATGAACAGGTTCGAAATATGCACTCGTATGAAGAGGTGGTATCGAAGAGTTTAATGCTTCAACTAGGAAAAAGCCAGAAAATCGAATGCTAGATGACGAGTTGGGCACTAATGTTGATTTGCTTTGGAACGCAAAGCAGGAAAGTCGAAAAAAAGCGATCGGGAGTTGCTACAGTATGATCGACGCACGAAGCAAGGCTACAGGCGAAAAAACAGTTAATCGATCATAGGCGAGTGGCATTTGGAGCGAAAGTGAATTGAAAATGTTGACGAAAATGTCCTCTTGACAGATAAGGGCTAAAATGCTAAGAATCTCAAACTCGGCAGGAACCATGCTTGGCAATCGGCATCAAGAGATGAGATTGAGAATGCATTTGGAAAGAAAAAAAAAAAAAAGAACAAGGTTAACAGTAGGTTAGCTACGGGAATCATGGATTGAACTTATGAATAGCAGCCCTTCTCAATTTTGAGAAAGAAATAGCGAGCGGCTAAAGGTAAATTACAGGGCACTGAAGGAAGATGTGAGAAAGTATCACTCGACCTTGAAAGTTTCAAGAGAAGAATGTGAACAACTAAAACTCGAGATGGATGACATAGCAAAGTCACTCAGTCAAACCAAAGCAGAACTGAATGTGGAAAAACTCAACAATGAGCACCTTCAGTTGAGATTAGATAACAAGGAAAAGGAAAGCGCAGAAAATCTAAAGAGCCAGAAGCAATTTTTGGAGCAGCAACATCTACTTGAAATAAGAAAATTACAGAAAGAAGTTGTTAGGTTGAAAGAAAAGTTTTATGAAGAAAAGCAAGATAATGATTTAAACAAGAGAGCACTTGAGCACCTAAGAAGTCATTTTGCCCATTTAAAAGTCAGTCAGGAAAGTAAAGATGGTACAAATGCGGTCATCAACATGTTAAGTGTTATTGACATTGACTATCTGCCAACATAAAATGGCCTCAGGCACATGATAAGACTGTATCCAAGTGCAGTTGACAAAGGAGGGCATGCCATCAGCGCTGGGACATGTTTTAACTGTATTAATTTTATGATTTTCAGCCTCTGACTGTGAAGTTTAGCAGCAATAAATATCTTTTTGACCAAATACAAGGGCTATACTAGAGATTATTGACCCTGAAGTCTTTACAGTACAGACTGAGCACAGGAATGTCCATACAAAAAAAGATTAAGGGTAGACATCATGTCAACACAGTCCAGGGCAAGCTTGGGTAATGAGAAATGTATCACAAATGATAAAGATCATATATTTGAATTGTGGAGAAAGATATGAAGACATGCTTGATCACAGTTATGCACACAACTTAAGTAATGTTATTGTGAAATTAAAGCCTGAAAAAAGGTAATAAGCTAAAATGAAAAAATCAAAGGCGACCTGAGAGCTTAGTTTTTAGAGCACTGCACTGGTATCACAGAAAGTCGGGTTCAAATCTCATTCAGGCCTGAATTTTTTTCAGGTTTTAATTTTTAATTACAATTATTAAGTTGTGTTAAGACGGAATCCGCCAGACGTTGGAGTAACAAGTGGACAAAAATCTTGTACCAAGATTATTTACATTGTATTGCAAACTTCTGTAGGGCTCTTTTAATTATCTTCTCAAAACAATTCATTTCTAGCAACACCAAACGTCGAAAACGAATGTTGAACTTCGTATGAAACGCTTAAAAGTTTTGGTGAAATGAAACTGATGATGGAATTTTGCCTGTGTTTCCACAAAATCACTGAACTTTGAAATTTATTTTCTCTCGTTCCCGTGGGAAATTATTTTTCGGTGTTATTTCAGGCAATTATTTATGTATTTAACTTTAAAAAAATGTAAAAATGACTGTAAAATATTTAAAATTACTCTGGTACAGATTTTTGTCCACTAAAACCTGGAATTGCTCCATCTTCTATCGGATTTCGTCTTAAGTTGTGTCCGTAACTGTGACCATCAATCATACAAATGATAATGTTAAAAAGGTTATCCTCTGATCATGAACTAGAAATAAGCCATGAACTTCACACAAGCTCCATGAAGCTAACAAGTGTTTATTTGTCATCAGAAGCCTACGTAAAGATGGATACACACAAGATGAAATAGACCATCTCTTTAATTCAATTGTAATCCCTAAGTTATTATATGGTCTTTCAGTTTATGCTGCAAGTGTCTCCGAACTTACTGTTATACAAAGGTTTTTAAAAAGATGCTTTAAGAGGCGTTATACGTCGGTCTATTATAATATATTTGATCTTTTGGAGAAAAGCGACAGACGCCTTTTTTATAACCTCAAACGCGATGACCATCCATTGAAAAGCTTGCTCCCTAAGTACAAAGATGATACTGTAAACCTTCGAAGGAAATCCATTGTCAGGCCCAGTATTAACACTGAACGTTATAAAAATAGCTTTTTTAATAGATTAATTTTTGAATATAATCTAGCTGTGTAAATATCCCATATGTATTTTAATCAATTTAATTATTTTTATTCATCTTAATCATTGTAACTTTTTCTATCTATATAATAATAATAATAATAATTTATTACTTATTCGGCGCAAATATCTATATGAATATATTCAAATGCGCCTTACAAGTTACATTAAAATAAAAATAATAAATCTAATATAATAAAACTATCCAAACCATATCTAAGATATAAGCCAAAAATTACACAGTTATTTTCACTGTAACATCAGATATGTAATTTTATCGGATGCTTATAATAAAGACGTTATTATTATTATTATTATTATTATTATTATTATTATTATTATTATTATTATTATTATTATTATTAAACAATTTTTTTTTACTTTGTCAATGTTCAATGTTTTATATTTTCATTTGATTTTTTATTTTAATTCTAGTTAATTTAGAGTCAACTTGTCATTTACCCATGTCTGTAGTGTTTTTGAAACAAAGCAGAAAAGGTTTTAAAACAATAATCAGGAAGGTAGACCTTGCTAAACATATTTTACCTAATAATTGTATTAACTGTACTCTTTGTTATTCTTAATATTGTAAATATTCTTAGGTTTGTGGGTGGGATTATAGAGGGAATTATATAGGGAACATAGGGTACTATAGTTTTTAACATTGTAGATGGGTGTCCTTACTTAGTGGGAAACTGCTATTTTACTTGACATGTTAATAAAGTTATTATTATTATTATTATTATTATTATTATTATTATTATTATTATTATTATTATTATTATTATTATTATTATTAGGTTGAATGAAAAAAAAGGGATGTATTTTCTATCTACAAGTTATTTCTTTTAGGAAAGTAAATCCATGAAACTATGAAAAACCTTTCTTGGTGGTCAGATCATTCCAATGTGTGCAAAATAGTAGACTAGCAGTGGAGCAATCTACTATTGGTTGATTTAAGTGATTGGCCTTCAGATTGTATGAAGTCCTGTAATGATCTCATTTATATGACTGAGAACAACTTCATTGTGAGTTGCTGAGAACAAGCATATTTATCATTACATTAATTTTTAATTTGCACTAATTTGATTAATAACTTATCTAAATCAGTCTTGGGCAGTGATCTAGTGGAATTGTACATAAGATCTAAAGAAATCCAATCAGTGAGATCATTGATGGAAACAAAGCAAGGTTGAGGACTGTGAGTTGATGACATAGAATGTTTTTTATTTGGAACATTGCTGCTTTACTCCAGGTTATGATAATTTCTTTAAGGCGGCGGTCTACCTGAATTTAAGTGAAATTTTATGAAGTTTAAAGAGGAATTAAAAGCAAAGAAAAAAGTTTTTGTACACCACCAGACAGTTGATTGTCACTGAAAGGGCACCCCAGGTTGGTGAACTACTGTTTGGTGTATGTCTGCCAACTTTTAACTTCAAATTCTAATTTTGAAACATCAAAAATCTTCCAAGTCTCCTTTTTCCATCAATTTTACTAATCCTTTGAGAAAACTAGTTATCCCCAAATATACCCAAAAATCACCAAAAAATTAAACAGCTAGTAATCTGATGAAAAAAATGCCAATAAATGAAATTTTACCCACAAAAGCAAAGAAAAAACAGTTGCATTCTGGAACCAATGTCGGATCTAGGGGAGACCCCCCACCCCCTTATTTTGGGTAAAAAAAGGAAGAAATTACAAAAGGGAGAAAAGCCAACAGGGCAAGTAAATCAAATCTTCTAATATCGGCAAGACCACAACGACAAACCAATGCAAAAGGCTGCCGGATCTTTGGAGACCTGGATCAGTTAAAATCAAAAGATACTATGCAAAAAACGGTAGACTGATCCCCACGGCAAAGAGAGGAAAAGAAATATATATATAAAAAACTTAATTGAGGTGGACAAAGCGAAGTTCATTAACCTTGCTTCTGAACAGCGTACTCGCAGAACTCATAATTTTAAATATTTTATTGAACACTCAAACAAAGATGCCCATAGGTTTTCGTTTTATCCTAGAACAATTAGAGAATGGAACAAGCTTCCATGGGATGTAGTTAATGCTAGCTCACTATCTGACTTTTAGGCTAAGCTCAAACAATATTTACAGGATTAGTTCTATTTAATTACTTGATTGCATTTCATTTTTACTCATTCATACCACTTTTATTTATTGCAACTTGTATATATACTATTATTTATTTTTTAATTTAATGTTGGCGTGATAACTGTACTTGACTGTATATAGTTGTTGCCGACAAAATAGATGTAGATGTAGATGTAGATGTAGAAATAAAACAGCAATGATATTAAAACAAGTACAAGTAAATCAAAACCGCCCGCTCTCTTCCCCACTTAGCTCAAGGTCTGGATCCGCCACTGGGAACCACACATTCTAAAAATGCTACTGTACGCAGTTATCTCCGCTGTTTTGACTTTTGAAGGCGAAATATAATCTTTTCCGTTCCTTTCGATTTCCCGTTCAGTTTGTCTTGCTTTCATCCCAAACAATAGTTGCCCATATTTGGTGACCTAGCAACACGCGGAACAAAGACACGATATTTGCAAGTTGTTCACTCACTGCCGGGCAGATGAACAGTCGATGTGTTAAATTTATAAATGTGAAAATCCACTTTGTGCACTATCAAACGTTGAAATCGTCAGGTGGACAAGCATTTTCCGTGCTTGTTATGAGGTATGAAAAGAGGCACAAAGATCTCTACCTCCAATCGCTTGCTTCGCCTTAACACAAGCCAATATCGTCGTGAATACAAGAGCGGAGCTGTTTACCATGGCGAACTTGTAGGGAGTAAGAAGAGTGGCAAAGGAATCTTTAAGTGGCCTAATGGAGCTTGTTACGCCGGGGAATACGTTGACAACACAAGGCATGGCTACGGAAAGCAGTACTGGCCAGATGGCTCTATCTACGATGGTGCCTTAGTGAGAGATCTGCGGCATGGTGTTGGAACGCTGACTTGGGCAGACGGAGAGGTAAGCTTAAAAATATTTTAAGCTGCGCTTAGCTTTACAAATGCCAACGTTGAACTGTCTGCGATTTTATGAATGAGCATCAATTTTGCCCACAATGAATCTTAGGATTTTGTCAATTTTGTTATTGGCTCATAATGGGAAAGCTCAAAGATAGCAGAAGTTACATGAAATTAATTGGCCCAAAGTAAGTCTAATGTTCTCAAGTCAATTTACTAAAGTACGCACGCTTCTGCACTTATCGTCTTTTCTGGGCGAGACTGAGCATTATTTTCAGTGTGATACAATACTTTTTTATTATTTTACTTTAATAAATTCTTTGCTTTGCTAAAATAAAAGCTAAATATTCGCCTCAAAAAATATTTCCTCGACCGTTCGTTTGTTAAGGACAGCTAGCCAGCTGCGTGCTTTGTTTACATACACTTTTCACTTGGGCTGGCTGTTTATCTTATCTCAAGTAACTTGTTATGTGTTCCCATTAATTTAAACGTGTGTAATAAGCTTAACAAGGGTTTGGATGTCAAAAATATAGAAGATATAGTTATACCCTGTACAATTTAGATTAAAAAAGCCTGCATGTGAATGTAAATTAATTTTTAATTATTGATAAGCTAAATTACATATGAATCGCATTGCAAGGTGACCATGGTGGACGTCATAGCTGAAATAAATAGAGTATGGCACATTTGTTGCCCTGATCAAATTTACAATGTATGTGAGATACTAGTTAAAAACTGATATTCAGGGTGCAAAGGAAAGAAAGTTTTGGGAAAGCTCTAACTACACAATTGTATGATGTACTAGCCAGTAAATCATTCTTGGACAGAATCCACAACCCCGGGGCTATAAAACACGACTCTGGAAATTTCAATTAAGCCTCATACATTTCAATAAATGTTTTGGTGTTGCAGAACCCAAACACCTTAGAAATTCCAATCTCTTCTGTGGGGAAGTATCAATATATTTTCTGGAACTACACATTAGTACAAAAAGTTATTTTACGATAACTGCAGAAATTCACGCGCGCTCATAGGTTAAATTTTATTGTCCATATGCGGACAGACAGATGAATTTGAAATTCATGCGACGCGTCAGCGAGCGAGAGCGGGCAATTCGACAATTTGGCTATCGCCTCGTGGATCCACAGCTACTTTGACAATCTTATGACGAAATTCATGATCAATAACAGGACAGACGCATAAAAAACTGACGTCAATTTGTTAAATATATTTTGTCATGACCATTTTGTGTATAGTCTGCCTCAGTCATCACACAATAAAAACAAGGGTGTTAGTATGACCCTCAACCTCTCTGATAGTACTGCACAAGACCTGTCCAGCATTGTGTATTTCCAGAAAATATCCATACCCCTACCACGGAGAGAATTTCAAGCAAGACTCCCTCTTCCTCTCCGGAATGTCCAGTTTTAAACAAAAAAGAACCCCCCTCACCCCTCCAGAATTTCCACTAGTATTATGTACACCCCCTACAGTGTATACCCTCTGGAAAAAATAGTTTTGACAAGAAAGTATGTTAAAAGTTAAAGTAAACACTTAGCATTGCAGATCACTGCTGTTTACTATTGATTGATTGCAACATCAATCTGAAGATACACACAAAAAAACACAAGTATTTAAGCTACGACATGTATTTCTCCATATACAGTAGTTATGCAATGTATGTGAAGGGTTATTTATGAATGTAAAGGTTATTTTCGCTGCGCTCACAGATATGAAGTTGAACAGTCAAAGAGAAATTCCGTATCTACGTGCACCCATGTATTATCTTCTACTTATTAGAGAAGTCTTTGTTATAAAGGTCTTAGATATGACATCAGATGAGTAAGTTCTGAGAAGAATAAGAGCCTTACAAATCAGATGAGTGTGGTAGATTGAATAAATAAAAATTGTGTAACCTGGGAATTATTATTTTTGCTCTAAAAGTTCAGTTATTATTGTTTTTCTTTAGAGCTACACTGGAGAGTTCTACCGAGACAAAAGGCATGGCAAAGGAGTGTACACCTGGCCAGATGGCACAAAATTTGAAGGTCACTTTGAAAATGACAAGAAAGAAGGTTTTGGAACATTTATCTTTCCCAGTGGTAACAAATTTGAGGTTTGTATATGACACTAAATTCAATTTTTTTTAATGTTCACAATCAGTAGAAGATGTGGCAGTCTGTGGCTTGTGTATAAGGACTTGATCAGTATTGTACATTGAATGGGTTCAGCTTGTCCATGGCTATAGTTCAGACATTATTACGTTACTGTTCCACACCAGGCCCGGGTTGTTCAAAGGATGGATAACACTATCCACCGGATAAATCACTATCCAGCCGATAGCGTGGTTTGTTTTGTTAACACTTATCCACTGGATAGCGATTTATCCGCTGGATAGCGTTATCCAGCCTTTGAACAACCGGGGCCTGAAGGACCGTGTGTATGCTGTTAGTTTGCTATAAGCACTGTACTATGAATTACTGTCAGTGTACTTCATGAAATGCATTATTATTAGAATTGCAGTTTAAGTCCTAAAACTCAACTTTGTATTTTAGGGAATATATCACAGAGATGAAAGAGATGGACCAGGAGTAATGACATACTCTAACCATGAACAAGACGTCGGTATGTGGTCTGGTGAGCGTCTTATTAAACTGTGCTCTGTCATGGATAGTGCTTTCCTTTTCCAGCACTACTCTAATTACAATGTAAATGCTGGGAATAATTTGTCTGGCAGAGTAAAAAGAGCAAACACAGCTAAGGAGGGCATGCGAAACACATCACCTTCATTACAGGACTTTGATGGGGTCAGTGGCAGAACATCCAGCAAACTTCTGTCTCAGATTCCAGACTCATTTTCATATGCGGACATTTTAGAAGGCATTCGTGGAGAAAAAGGTTCTAAGGGGCCTGTTGAACAAGCATCAGAGGAATTTTTAACAGCATCAGCTGCAGGGGACTGTTTCAAAGTTAGGAGTTTAATTGAAAGCGGAAAAGTTAATGTGGATGTTGCTGACAAAACTGGATACACAGCCCTGCTTGCTGCATCAGTAAGTATACATGCATAGCCACATACAATGCATGCATGTGTTGATAATAATAATCACTTTGTTTAAGTCTCAAATTTACTAGCTGAGCACAGACACTCCACTAATTGGGGAGACTAAATCAAATCATTGAAATCAAATATTGGTTCTTAGGGCGAGGGGAAAACCGGAGTACCCGGAGAAAAACCCTCTTAGAGCAGAGTAGAGAACCAACAAACTCAACCCACATACATGTACATGTATGATGCCGGGAATTGAACCCAGGCCACATTGGTGGAAGGCGAGCACTCTCACCACTGCACCATCCCTGCTCCCCAAATACATTGTTTACTGGATGCAACGAGTGTCGTCTTTTGAGTTATTAACTATAGGCCATCTCACACCCCAGCTGCATGTGTCTCTGAGTATTTTCAGGGGTAAAAACAACCCTGAATTCCGGCAGCAGACAAGCAGTTACAGCTTCAATTTTGCTTTCTTGCATTACATGTAATTTTTTAGCTCCCAGATGATGTGCTTGGGTTCTTGTACACCAGGCAAGTGAGAATGAAATGCTACTTAGCCAGCAAAAAAAATTGTCCTAGGTGACTGGGTGGTACTGTTTAAAACCTTGAAATTTTAATTTCCCAGGTTATGAGTTGGAGTGGGTTCAACAACACCTACTACATGTACAACATTTCCTTATTTATTTTGTTTTCTCCAAATAATATCTTGTACATGTACTTCTTTTCTTTAGGTTAACTGTCACAGAGATGTCATTAACTGCCTACTAGACAATGGTGCCAATGTAAACAAGTTGAATGATGAGGGTTTATCAGTTCTAGCGGCCTGCCATGTCCTCTTTTACACTAAGCACACATGGAAGGATAACATTGCAGAAAACATTCCTGATGAAAACTTGTTTAATTGCATACAAGAGGATTGCCAAAAAGGAACTTACATTTATCGTAATTACCGTCAGAGTGTTGTGGTTGATGATACCAGAGTGGAAAGCAATATCCTTGACTCAGGAGATGCTGAGGAAAACTCTGAAGATGAACGTGTAGAAAATATTCAAAATGAAATAAACCAGGATGAAATGGATGATTCAAAGATGTCATACAGAGTTATTGAATTTACTGAAAAAACATACAGAGATAAAGACAAAAATAGTGCTGAATTAGAAAACAATTTAAACAGTAGTATGAAATTGAAATTAGATTTAAATAGAAATAGTTATAAGAAAAGTGTCAATAACGAAGGAACAAAATTAATCATGGAGCATGGGAGTGATAATCACCTGGACTCAGGAATGCTGACACCCGTCAGTGATGTTTCATCAGCACATGAAAGGAGTGTGGGAAAAAATGACAAACTAAGTGTGATGGACCCGTCATTGTTTAGTATCATGAGTGCAGTTAGTAGCATGAGGCAGCCATCTGAATCAGCTGATGATTTACACAGTGAGAACAGCATGGAGCAGAACAAACAGGTTTTACTGGCTGTTCAGAGGTAATTAGCATTGCCAGTTGCTAACAGGGCAACCTACAGTGTATTGCGTAGTTCCAGAAAATATCCATATCTCCCCCATGGAAGGGATTTTTTCAAAGATTCAACCCCCTCCTGGTAAATGTCAATTTGCATGTATAGACTTCATACATTATTTAAAAAACATTTTGGTCTTGCAGAACCTCACATGCCTCTGCCAAGAAATTTCAATCCACTATTTTTCAGCTGCTGTATTGGAGGACTAAGGAGGTCCTCCAATATGCATGGTGGCTCCATACTGTACTAGGCTCTATAATTTTGTGTGAAAAGTTTTGACAAATATCTCAACTTTGGGAAAACACACACAGCTTAAACATGGACATCAGAATTGTCTTCTTCATTTACCATCTATAATATCACAATTTCTTGACTTTATCCACTGAATGTTTTTTTATTGTATTTTTTATTGCATAACAAGGAACACACCATATTGGTTGATAGAGCAGAAAAATCCCTGATAACTTTGCATGGTCACTGTACAAATTATACATTGTATCTGGTGTGAGCTACTGCAATTGCATGATACAAATGAATGTACTGTTCATGTACATGTACATGTAGTGCACAACCAAGGAACACCTTTGTTTTCCAATTGTTTTCTAAAAACAACAAAAGGGTCTTCAACTAGGGTAGATTTATTCAAACTACAATCTTGCTTGTACTCTACTTGACTTTGTTGAACTTTTTTTTTCAGACGTCCCCATCTTGAAGCAACTGTCCGTCTTTTGTTGTGGAGAGGTGCAGACCCAAATGCATCGTCTCTTCCAATGCCTGTTCTCTTCTTTGCTGTGAAAGCTGCAGACACAGCTGCTGTGGAAATTTTACTTCAAAAAGGAGCTGACACTTCTGCCAAGTTATCAAAGGAAGTAAGAAACAGAAAATTTAGGATAAATTGTTCAAGACTGATCATGTAATTGACTTATTATAAGTGACTTTTTCCAAAATGGTTCAGAAGGTAGAAATACACATGTAAGTTCTTCATTTCTGCAAATGTTACAAAAATGACATTACAGAGTTAAGTGAATGAGAGTATAATATTATTAGACAGCAAAATAGGTGCCAGTCCACAGTTGTTTCATACTTCTGAACTTTGTATTCTAGCAATCAGGCATTTCTCCTCTGCACATTGCTGTGGCTCTGCCTGATGAAACAGGAGTAGAGATCACCGAGCTACTTCTCAAGTCTGGTGCTGACCCAAACATCAGAGACTGTGCATTTGGTTGGGAAGAAAATGGAAGAACTCCAGCACACATATCATCTTCAAGAGAGGACAATGACCAGGTATAGTTTACTATTACTTGCATACATGTAACATCTCTGCTGATGGGATGCTCTGGTGCAGACTGGGTTTGACCAGTACACAATTATAAACATTACCTTTAACAGTGACAGATGCTGAGAAGTGAGACTACTTCTTGTGACTTGTTGTTAAGGCTTCCCCATATTTTGAGATTGAAATGAACATTTCAGAGACCCAAGAATTCCTATGCATCATTTGGCACAGAAAGGTATTCATCAGTAGGCCTTCATAGTCGCTTTGAGTAACCTGATTTGAATAGATTTGAGTTTAATGTTTAATAACTTTGAATCACTTGTAGGTATCATGTGCTGTTGTGCGACTGCTGTTAGAGTATGGAGCCAATCCTGATCTGTTGTGTGAAGGACACTCTGCTCTCTCCTTGGCGATCTGTAGTGGAAATGATTTGGTACGTATTATATCAAACAAGAGACAGTGTTTCATCGTGATATCCAAACACCAAGGAGAGACTTGACGATTCGATACACTGTGAATTGTTTTTGACAAAATTTGAGGTGTTTGGATAGCCGATGAAACACTGTCTCCGATGTTTGATATATCTTCTCAATTGAAACAAAAAGTGAGGAGTAAACGGCAAAGTAAAATCGTCAAAATCTATGCTTATTAAAACCGAGTATCCAAACCACCTTCACAGTTGTGACTTCCTTTGTCTTAACAGACTTTTTACTTGAGGAATCATTAATGAGTTTGAGAACTTAAGATACTGATGTGTCTTTAACAATCATGACTTGTATTCGTCCTTGCATGGATCTTCTACATTGTGTATATAATTTATTTTAAGTGCACCAAATTTAGTCAGAATTGGAATGATTTAAATTACATTTAAACAACAGTTTAAACAATACAGATGTCAATGCCAGTTTTGTTTTCGGTGATTTTTCTTTGTTATGCCCATAATTTTGAGAACCATTGTTACAATTCTTCCTAATAGATGAGTTTCTATTGCAGTTTTGAAAAAGGTTTCAAAAATTCTGTTCATTTCTCTGACAGGCTGTAGATACACTTCTGGAACATGGAGCTAATCCAAGCCTTCGTCTTTCAAGGGGGGTGGGGTCAGCACTATGTGCTGCTACATCATTCATGGCTGAAAGAAGAAGGACTCCAGCAAGCAGAATAAAACTTGTAAGTACAGTGTATTGCCTCAGTGAGTTCAGGAAATGTTGAACATTGCATATTTAATTGACACCCCTTTTTAGTGCAGAGTGCACTATTGGGATGGTTTAGGGGCCTGCTGTTCGCCAAGGCGCCAACACACTAAGGCACTAAGGCCATAAGGTGTAAACTTTGATGTTTGTTTAATTAATTAATTCCAATTAATTAGACTTGTTCTGAGGTAGTGGAGTAGGTACCTTTGATTGCTATGTAAAACGTACTACACTTACATTACTTCTTGGATAACATCGATCACAAAACTATATATGGTTCCAATATTGTCTTGTTATCCCAGTGGTAATATTATCTTAAGAGCGAAACCAATTTGCTCGAAGCGCTTGCGCAGATTGATTAGCATTAGTGTTAACTACATGTTAGGTAAACGATACATTTTATACACAATAACACACGAACGTTAAGTGCTTTTCCATGTGTTAGAACACAACATGTAAGACGCATGAGTTCTAGCATTGTCACCATGATTCAATCGGTTGTCGAGTTCAGATTCATGCGTGCGATACCACACTCTCGTCTTAGTGGGCAATAGCAGTTATATTTCAGGTAATATCAGTTTTTCCCTTTTAGTGCAAAGAACGCTTTTGTGACAACGTATATTTTGGAATTATCCCTAGCTCGGTTAAAAAATGTTGTGTGCTGTTTTCAAACTATTTCGTGTTTGTTAAGCTTCAACGTGGGAAACGGATTGATCTCCTCAGCCGTTTGTTTATTTTCTCCCCTATGAAAGAGAACAAGAAGTTCACAAATGTACTCACCCTAAACATTTCCGAGTTAGCAGCATTAAAATTAGTAATGTCGTGGAAGTAGAAATATGCCTACTTGCTTCATGCTAAACAGAAGACAGAGATAAGTGCCAACCTGATTGGCCACTCGGTTTGTAGGCAGATTTTTACACCCCTTTTACTATGTACTGTTTCAGATAAACAAGTTAATGAGAGCTGGTGCCAACATTTTGTCTCCGATCACTGTGAATCTCAAATATCCTCCAGGAACTGTTGTGGATTACGCTTACAATGTGTTTTATCAGGTGAACATCTCTCGTTCCTTTCACCTCTTTTGTAGCAGCGTAGATGACAGTATTTTTTAATTAAAAACTGTTTACTGTATGAGAATAATAATTAAATGAAATATTAAGGCCTGTGACAGTCATGGCATCAAATATTGTTTTAGATGGTCTCAATATACACAAGAGTGCAAGAAATTGTTCAAGACAGAAACCGATATTTCATGTAATAATTATATATCAAACACGAGAGACAGTGTTTCATCGGGATATCCAAACACCGAGAATAGAGTTGAAAATACGACGTGCAGGGGAAT
Source organism: Platygyra sinensis (assembly GCA_019787425.1). NCBI lineage: Eukaryota > Metazoa > Cnidaria > Anthozoa > Scleractinia > Merulinidae > Platygyra > Platygyra sinensis. Next base: position 29,495 of record JAHPZR010008778.1, on the reverse strand, counting down.
ATTCTTGACGAAATTCAAAGTGTTTGGATAACCGATGAAACACTGTCTTGCGTTTTTTGCGTTTTTTTTCGAGAAGTACTTGTACATACTTTCATGCCCGTGGAATGACGCTTAGGCCGTCTTCCTTGACACCACACATATAAATTATTTGGGTTGTTGGATGTTCTTAGGATCGCAAGATCGCTCACACTCCTTACCATGCCCTCACGGTGACAGAGCGCGAGTGTTACAATGCTCGCCGGGAAATGTTGGATCATCTTGGAGATTTGTTACGAACACAGGTGTTGAAGAAAGAGAAAGAACTGATCGAGAAGCAGCTGGAGGAGGCAGAAAGACAAGCTGAAGGTGATTTTTTATATAGAGTGAAGACTAGACCATTTCTGAGTTACCAAGTCCTTGTGCAAAACTTTTCGTAAGACTCGTTTTGAAACCGAGTCAAAAGGCAACTCAGAAAAAGCCTTTTGTCTTGTAATCTATAAAATTGACAGCATTCAGCGTGTGCTAATGCAACAAGCGCGCGTGTTTTTTTTTCTCTCAGCAGTCACGTGATCTCATGTCCGTTCACTGTTCGTAGTATTTAGTTATCTACATGTAGTTCCTGTAAAAAAAAAAACACTTTCTGCATCTAATCTGAAAGTGAAGACTGAGAAGTTCTCTGGTGAAATGATTGTTCCCTGTCCGCGGTAATTGTTAACAATTTTTTAGATTCAATGCTTCTTCCTCGTGTTATTAATAAAGTCGCTAGATACTTCACACATGTATACGTATATACCACTATTTATTAATAAAGGAGGGTAAGAAACAAACCTCTTTAGCCCCTTTCATTGTCTTGTTGCAAGATTCCATACATGTATATTGCCTTTTGAATGCCGTTTCAGTAACACAGAGCGCTGAAGGAACTCCTCACTCATCTTGGGGAATCCTGAAATCGCCTGACAAAGTAAACAAACTGAAGGAACAGGACCCCTCCCCTGCTGGGAAAAACGACACCTTGAGATGCAGCCGGGTTAGCTTTCGACCTGAGAACGAGGTTTTTGGCGGAGACGATGGGGAAGAACATGAAATTGAGGCTCGGGCGGATCGTGAAGTCGAGGCTATAACAGGAATAGGTGGCGAGAGTCCTGGAGTCGATGATGAGGTAAAAAATGTAGTAGCTGTATCAAGGTTTTTCAGCTTGGCTGGATTATTGAATACATTTCTGTAATTCCATCATTTTGCAGCGAGGAAAAGATGTGGTATCAGAATTATCCTCAGTTCCAGATGACAGCAAAGAAAGTACTCCCTTTACTCTCGGACCCAGTGCTCCTGAGCCGTCCACTAAACCCTCATCTCCAGGTCGAGACGAAAACTGCGGTTTACGTATTGCCGTGACCAAGGCCGCTGACCATATGAGTATTTCTGCTCTGGCGACTCAAGCTTTGAAGCAACGCAAACAAGTGATGAAGAACCGCTTTCGATACTGTTACGAGTGCGGGCGCTCCATAGGAATTCGCTTATCGGCCTGCACGAGGTGCAAAGAGGTTTTCTATTGCAGCAAGTCTTGCAAACTGAAGGCTTGGAATGCTAGACACAGGGAGGAATGTGTCCGTCTGACGGGTGGAGGCGTCAAAACAGCTTCCAGTCGCCGTGCAGACAGCCCTACTCCAACCACCGACCCTGATGCGCCGCCTCCTTCTACCACTCCCTCAGGCTCTCAAAGGAAGACTTCTTCCCGGGGAAAGGGTGAGAAGGGACGAAAGCCGCAGACTCCTTCAGCGTCACGGTTAACTAAGCGGAGTGCTTCCTCGTCATCAACAAAGATCAAGAAATAACCGGACATGTTGAATGAACAGGAACCGGTGGAACAGGGAGATAGAAAGAAATGAGTGAAGAGACTCGATTGGTCTGCTGTGTGCTAGGAAGGTGGCCCCACCAAGAAGTGCACTCAGCACTGAATACGCCATTTAACTGTGTCGTCTTGCTCATTCTAACTTTCATAGTTCCAGTCAAAAGAAT
>JAHPZR010008778.1:0-25000 GCA_019787425.1 Platygyra sinensis | reverse complement strand
GACATTTTTCAAAGAACACTGTGTGATGTTCCGACTGATATGGTAAGGTCCCCCCCCCTGCTCATACTACACCGGAGAAATTTTAAAACGCAGCTTCCTTTCTAACGTTAAACCTACTGTCTATACTAATCGGTCATGAAAATGGCGCTTTTGGATAACGCTCTTCAAACCGGGGGGATGTGAAATGCCGGGTTTTCGTTTCCGTGTGGTCCGCAAAACGTTTTGAAAACACAGTTTTTTGAAAATCATCATCATCATCATCATCATCATCATCATCGCTTTTATTTAGTAATGTAGGTTACAATTGGCAGTCAGAGGCTGATGTGGACCTACAATAACTAACAAGATGTGAAGTAATAAACAAAAGAAAGAAAAATATTTTTGGTATTTAAATATCTCTATCTCTTGGTGCCATAAGACACATAAGACTTTGACATTCTCTTTCCATCCACTTCGGTTTGCTGCTAAAGCTCTGACAGTAGTCCATGATTGCCACCCAGCTACTCGTCTTTCGTCTTCACCATTCTCCTCCATGTTGTTTTTGGTCGGCCTGGTCTCCTCCTCCGCTCTGGCCTCCACTCCAATGCTGTAACACAGTGTTCCTCTCTGTTCTTCCTCATTATGCCCGATCCAATTCCATCTTCGGCGTCTGATCTCATCACTTGTTCTGTTCACTCTTGTGGTCTCTAACTTATATCTCTTCATCTCTCTTGCTACTTGGCCAGCCTTCCCAGTCTCGAACATGGTCCTAACATTCCAGTTTCCTATCCTTGTTTTATTCTTCGGATTCACGATCGAAGCTGTCGGCTTTTGGTCTTCCTTTCGGCTTTGCCCCGAAAGCGTCATCCTGCTACTAAGAGCTCTCGTCGCCTCACCGGTGTTAATAGAGCTTTGGATGTCTTCCGTTTCTGTAATAAGCTGATTTTTACGGGAGTCAGCCCCCAGCCCAACCCCCACTTCGTCTGGTCTCTACCCTTCGACCTGTTCGGCATGGGTGGCCCTACCAGGAGTACAAGATTCCAGCCGACATAGCTCTAGGGGTCATTGAGACGCGAAAACCATCCCACTGCGATACGGTGGTGACCCCTTGGGATGGGGTATTAAAATATACAACTGACATAAATTATGATAATAATAATCATGGGATTTCCTTGCCTGACTTTCACTCAAACAATTAATCCAAAACGATCCGTAATTGTTGCAGTTTCAAAGTTCTCTGCCGTAGTGTGGACGGCAAGTATGAGGCGTTTTAGAATTCCTCCGGGGTAGCATGGACGGGGCCAAAGACAACCTCGTTCCCAGGGCCTTTTCCCTGGCTTGGGCTCCGCCCCCATGCCAGGGAAAAAGCCCTGGGAACGAGGTCGGGCCAAAGAGCCTCCCTTTCATGATGTTAATCAGGCACAACAGGTTCGATAGTTCTTGATTTATTTCAATTTGTTTTCCACAATAATAATGAACATGGCGTTTCCTTAACCCAATGGCGGTATGTACATGGCAGAGAGGTAAAAACATGCTTAATATTTATTTCATTTCAAAAGTACTTAAAATGCACTTTACTTTGTTCTCTTGTTTGGGAAATTCTAACTTCAATATATTTACAAGACAAATGGACGTTCTTTGCATGAATTATATTAATTCTAAGGCTGTTATCTCTGTAATCTCTTTATATTTATTTATTTATTTATTTATTTATATATTTATTTACTCATTTATTTATTTTTTATTTATTTATGTATTTATATTTGACATATACATTTTTTCTTTTAAATTTTATTTCTGCTCCTTGATTTCAGATGTTCATATTCTCTCTTGACATACCGCATCTTGTAAAATAATAAATAATCAAGGCCAAAAAGTGAACCGACGATAAAAACTGATAAGATTTCTGAAGTCCTGCTTTTAGATCACGAATAGTAAGACTTTAAGATATAACTTAATTTATTACAATCGGTGAAAATGCATTTTTAAACCCGTCGAATTTTAATTTACTTTTGCTTTTTTTTTGTAACAGGAGCATGCGCATACACCATGAACATAAATATAAATATATTAATTTTTATTATTTTCTGCTCGTTGTCACAAACTAAACTGAGCTTAGCTGTCAAAAGCTGCAAGGACATTTTTTATTTATTTCTATGAAATGTTTCACTGCGCGAAAAGCTGCAAATCGTTTCCATTTAAGATGTTAAAATTGGACCTTTGTGCTTGTGAGCTCCACTATTGATATAAATTTGACGCTAATGGTATAATTACTGTTAAACATCTATTTTTGTCAAACTATCGATCCACTGTTCTTGGATGAGACAGGAACCACACCCCGATCTCCCCCGCGTCGGCGTGGGTCGAGAACGTAAATATAGTTCTCATTTCCCCGTGATCTTGACCTCGGGTTAAATGGTGGAGCATGGACTGGTGTGGGTGCAAAACAACCGTCACCTAAAGGCCTGGGACTGGCCGAAAACTTGCATATTCCGTCTTGATCACTACTGTTCGTTGTGTTGGACGAAACTGACGTAGTTTCCAGAGTCGGTATTCCATAATATTTATCAAGATTATGACGTTTTCCGAACTCGAGCGCTGAAATGAGCTCGTCACGTGACGAGCTGTACTCGGAGGAAGCTGAGTCGTACGCACGTGGGTCACGTGATGCCCGAGTCCTGTCATAGCCCGTGTGATAAGGACTGCATTCTTTTGAAGACTCCGACTCCCTTCGCTGTGGAGTCTGCACTGCTCTTATCACAGGCGTCACTTGGGTAGAACTTCGCTTGGAATTGAGGCTCGCTCGACCAAGATCATTACGTGAAGGCCCTAGGCCTGAGTCACGTGCTCTTGATATCCCGGATGCTGGACTTTGAGAATACACCGGATGAACAAGTTCCTGGCTCTGGCCGCGACTTTTGCTGGCGCGGCTCAACCTACTGGCAGCGGCAGAGTTACGCAAGTCAATGTTAGATTCAATTGCACGTGATATGCTAGCTGTATCAAGCTCAGAGCCGCCGTCAGCATGCCCGCGGAATCCCAAAATCCCGATACCCGGAGTGCCGTTCAGTGATCTCTGCGCGGTGTACGAACTAGGGTAACTACCATGATCCTCTGCTTCTATGAAACGCCGCGCACGAGCTGCTGCATCAGAGTCGTGGAGAGTTGGCCGGTGGTAGACAGGCTGAACAAAGTTTCCTTCCGAAGAGGTGTCACTGAAGCTTCCCTCGTGAGGCGGGGCCTGGCCGGGGGCCCCTGAGTGATACGGTGGGGGTGGAGGTGGGTATTCCTCTTCCAATATTGTCTCCTGCGCGAACTGATTGCGCAGCATACTTCTGGGCAAGCTGATTTCAGAGCCGTGTGTCGAGCGGATTGGTTCAAGGGACGACGATGAATCAGCGAGGTTACCGTTGGTCGAGGGGCTGCCTTCCGATTGGTTAGGATTACTTTGCCTGGAAAATAATTACATAGTTGTCACAGCTGTGATACATGGTATGATACAGTAAGCCACCCCACTATGAGAACAAGTGGTTATGGACATCAGGCTGAAAGTTGCCCAATAAAGTACCGTACATATAACAACCAATTAAATATTCTTAAATTAAAAAAAATAGGAAGCAAGAATAAGAAAGCACTCATATTAAGGTACTGATGTGTACTGGCCTATACAAACTCCAAGACCCTTACCGTACCTGACAAGAAGGATGGGACTGTGAGACGATATCTTAGTGTAAGTAATAAAGCATTGTATGTTCATGTGCATAGTATTTATAGAACAACTTTTAAGAACATTTTAAACACTTTTTCAGAATGACTTCGCCGCGCTAAACACTCGGTAAATAAGAACGTAATCGGCCTGGACCTCGCAATTATAGGTTCTTATATGTGAGTGTCAACTGCAGAAAAACAAAATATTTGATGGACGATTAAAATGAAAGATTAAAATATTTGGTGTGACATTTGATGTTAGCGATACGTTTTTAGCGATTGAAGAATTTCCAAATTCAACTTTTGCTAACGAGAATCTCAGACCACAGAGAATATCTTGATATACCTCTAAATTGTGAAAGATAACATTAAAACAAATGTATGGCCAACAGTAAGATGAGTTCACCTCTGATCGTAATCTCCTTGTTGTATCTGAAGTTGCTCTCGGAACACTCTTCCCTTCCAGTATTTTCTCCAGTCTGAGGACAACAATACAAAACAGATCCGTATGAAGCCAATATACAATGACATTCCACCTATGTATATTTCAAGAACGGTTGGCATTATTTTTTTATTTATTCAAAATATTTTCCCGTTTCTGATTGGCTAAAACCACACGCATAATTCACCATAACCAGCTGCTGTTGACCAAATTTGGAAAGAACTTCGTCATATTGAACCAATGACATCAAAAGTGCAGCCCGCTGCAGATTATTCAACTGTTGACCGAGAAAGTTTTGAATTCGGCTGTCGTAGGATATGAAGAATTCTGCAGATCTCGGAGGGTGTAATCCACCTCGGCCTTCGGCCTCTGTGGATAACACCCTCCTTGAATTCTTCATATCCTACTCAGCCTCATTCAATAATTGTTAAATATGGCTTATGCTTGTAGCCGATATTAGTTGCTCTTATTGGCCAATTCTAGGACACCGTTCTCCCGTCATGTCCACGGGCCGATTACGGCCCTGCAAAAACAGAGCAAATAGCTAAATCATGAATAAACAACTCATTCACCTCGAAAGTTCGTTTTATACGGGAAAATATCAGACCTCGGCCTTCCCGTATTGATATCGCTATCGCTCGGCCAATACAGCAAGGTCTCTGTCTGAGATTTTCCCGTAACGACATCACTATTGGTTGATAAGTAGTCATGATATGCGACTTTAAGGATATCTCTGACGTGTAACAAAAATTTTATAAAAGAAAGCTTCATGTCCACAACCTAAGACCAAGCTCCCGTGCGTTGAAAGAAAATAATCAAAGATTGAAAGACATTCTAGCATCGTGTCATATCTAATGCTTGACAATCAGTCAAGAGAAATAGAGTGTTGATCGACAACACTTACCGTGAAGTTTGTCCAAGCTTATGTGTCCACCTCTGAAGGCCACCAACAATAAACACACGATAACAACAACAATTAACGCACCAACGCCGATTAATACGCCGAGGAAGGTAGGATTGTGATAAAATTGTCCCCTCTTGCCTCCTGTTGGATCAGTTTCTTCCACTTCCTCCTCGGTGACAATGGGGGTTTTCCCATCTGATAAAAAATCAGCAAACATGCAATTAACTTGATTTAAAGAGAAAGAAAACTGAAATCTTCAGATTATTTTAGTTCATATCCTTTGACAGTCCGTTAAGGTTTTTAGAGCCTTGTGGCCTATGGTTGCCTGACGCCGGTATCTGTAGCATGAAACGACAAGGAAGCAAAAAGAGGAGAGGAGCGCACAAAAGTTCTAAACTTCCCTCTTCCCAGAACGTTTAATCGTGGTTCCTGCGCTTGTATTAATGGTTCCCCCATCTTTCTATTTTTAGGCTTTTTTTCCGGCATAACATACATATCGGAATACGTCGAAACTTTTTTGCAATTTCTTTAGAATGGAGATTCATTTTAGCAGTGCTAGGAACCTATCACTGCTTTCCTCGGTTCCGCATACATTTTTACCCACTGTCCCTCCAGATTAATTTTTGTGGTGTATATTATCTCACTGTTTTAATATATACTAAAACAACTTTGCACCGAAGTGGAGGTGGCTATCGCTGGATATTTACCGAGCTGCGAAGAGGTAAATATCCACCGCTAGCCACCCCCACTTCGGTGAATAGTTGTTAACAAGTCTAAGCGGGCCCAGCCATAACAGCCCATTACCACCGCTAGCGCGACTCACAGGCGCGATCAAACACTGCAAATTATTTATAACTGAATTACTACTCCGCTTCAGTCTTTAATTACTTACCTTCAAATGTAACCTTGAGAACTTTACTGGGTTTTCCCTTCCCGACGGCATTTATTGCGGAGATTCTGAAGTAGTACACTTCGTTGAAGTCAATTTCGTGCAACACGTAATAGTTGATATTACTGACGATGTACTGAGGTTTCCAGTTTCTGTCATTAACTTTGTACTCAAGAAGAAACATGGTCACGGGACTATTCCCGTCATCCCACGCGCGCCAGGTGATATTGAGAGCAGGAGTGTCAGTGAGGACGTTGAAGTTTATTACTGTCGGGGGTAAGGGCGTGGCTAAACCAGGGACATAGAAAAACAGACGATTTAAGATCTGTTTTTGTCAAATCATATGCGAATAATCCTCATAAGCTCGAGAAGGGATCTAAGATTGATCTATATCAAGTGACTTGGTTAAATTTTGATGTAGCGGCGATCTAATAATATATCGACCAAAAATGTTCGTGAAGATTCACGTTTATATAATCAGGCCCCAGTAGGATGGGCTTTCTGAGAATCCCACATCCAATTAAATCCAATTATCCCATATCACATGAACTTTACCCCCAAATGTTTTGTATTCCGTTAATTTTGTACCAAGATATCCAGTATTCAAAAACCCCCTAATAGGGCCTCACTAGCACCAACCTTTATTGGATCAATATCAGAATCTGGGCAACTGCGCGCCTACTCCTTCCCTAACCCAACATATTATAATAAGTTAATAAGTTAGTGTTACTGTTGGGTTAGGGGAGGGGTAGGTGCATAGTTGCCCAGATACTGATATTGATCCCTTTATTATGCTATGTTTACTACCAGTTAGAGAAATTAAGGATGATATTTACGGCAAAGTCGAAACGTCAAAATTTGTTTGTTGTTTTCGCGGCCATTGATATCCTAGGTTGAGGATACCTGTATTTGCTGTAAATAAGAGATTTTACTTGTTTCAGAGTAACTGAAGAGTTTGGGGAAACAAAATAAAAGTCAAGTCATTGCCATTTGCCATTTGCCCCTTGATAACTGCTTTTTCCGATTTCGCAGCGCTATAATTGGAATTTACTTGAGGTTTAAATCACTCACTTCTTATTTGAAGCTTCCTTTTCACAGTTTTCCTTCCTAGCTCATTGCTTGCCGTGCACTCGTACTCTCCAGCGTCCTTCTCTCGGACATTCATGATCTCCAGGGAACCGTTAATGAGCTGTAGGTACTTCGTGCGGTCGCTCAGCTCCCGACCACTGCTGTACCACATGACTGACGGCTTAGGATAACCATAGGCTTCACAGTCCAAAATGGCGGATGTCGAGAGTGTAGCAAGAGTGATAGGCAAATTGTCGTGAAAGATATTTGCTGGAACTGAAAACCGACAAATATTAATTTAGGATAGGATATCGGAAATAAGGATGTTTGCTTACTATATTGTAGCCTGATTATCAGACGGTCCCGGTCGTTCGCGGAAGAGAGCGCGTGAAAAAAGAACGACTTGGACCGTCTGAGAATTAGGCTAACTATATTGGAGGCTAACGGCCCTTCCACGGTATGTTACTTATTCAAGACCAAAATGCAAAGGCTTTTCAGGACACCCGGCGGGGGTGGGGGAGGGGAAGGGAGGTACCTAAATGTTAGAGGGGCGAGGATGCTTGTGAAAAATGCGTTTGCTAAGAACACGTAATATTTACCGGCTCAACCGAATACGCACTAAGCTTCAAGACAACACAACCAAGTCGAATGTGACAAGTCTGGAACAACTCCACTAAACGGTTTTTATCGCGTCTGATCAAGAGAAAATGATGGTCTGATAGAATCAATCCTAGGCCTAAGGCTTGCTTACGTCTAATTGAAAGACAATTGGAGTTTGAAGCATATTTTAAAAACTTTCGAAAATCAGCGACAATCACAGACATTAGACAATTACCGTTCGACCAAAACTTGCAGAACTCTCGAAATATAGTACAAAAATTTGCTAGTAAACTTCTACATGCGAACCAAAACTTCCGGAATTTCTGAGACATTTCGAAATTGGCATGGAAATTCCGGGAAAGAAGTTTTTGAAAATTTGGGTAAACCTCGCAAGGTTGCCCTCTTTTGCCGTAACAGCTTTTGATTCGCAACGGGAAAGTATCAGAAGTTTAATCCCAATTTAAGAAGCCATAGATTTATGCTCAAAATTGTAATGGATCGATTTCTAGGTGACGTGAGCAGTGCGAGATTTTGCTTTTAGGACAAAGTTGCACTCTTTAGATAGGTCTGAGACCTGGTAAAAGTTCAGCGTGATGGACTTTCATTAGATATGTTTTCTCGACCAGGCCCCGGTTGTTCGAAGGCCGGATAACGCTATCCACCGAATAAATCGCTATCCAAATAGACTGGAATATAGACTGGTTTAGACTGGTTTATCCAGTGGATAAGTGCTAACAAAACAAACCACGCTATCCACTAGCCTGAATTTCAGCCGTCTCCTCCTCTCGCTAAGTCTCGGGAGAGAGACTTAGCGAGAGGAGGAGACGGCTGAAATTCAGGCTAGCTATCCACTGGACTGAGTGATTTTTCCAGTGGATAGCGTTATTCATCCTTTGAATAACCGGAGCCAGGCGATGGCCGTGTGATCCACTGCTACTTTGACAATGATATATGACGAAATTCATGATCAACAACAATACAGACGCATAGAAAACTGCGGAGGAGAGAGATGTCTTAACGTGATGTTCGATTGTCTCCATTTGCCAAGAAATTAACCTTTATTTACCCTCGGCGGTGTTTATAGCACAAGTGCTAGTGAAGCCGAGCAAACTACTGAAACAAATAACTCAAACTGAACATAACATTGTTAAGAATCCCATCTGGCCGGAGGCAAACCAGTTGGCTATTTACAAGCGTGGCCGAGGCTACCGAGAAACAAATCCAGGTAGTGGTCAGAGCGGAACTAGAACCCGGGACCGCCGGATTGCGAGTCCGACACGCTGCCTCCTGGCTCCTGGAAAGATTTCATTACCAAGAAGCCTTGGAATTACTAGTTCTATATCGTGAATTCGCAGCTCAATAACAGGACAGAATCTCAATCTATTTTCTTTTACAATAACAAACTGTTAAATTGTTCGCTCTAGCTCGTCCCGTCAATATCGCATAAATGATAAAGTCATGCGTCTGTCCGCATATTAGCAATGAAAATTAGCCAATGACCGTTGAACAATTTATGCAGTTATTGTAAAAAGAGGGCTTTTTTCGGGTGTGGAGAACCCGCTGAACGATATGAATGGAGGTGCAGGGTTCCATTTAACTTTGCGCCTGCATTCACCTCACAGAGTGGATTTCTGTAACAAACGTTTGAAACCTCTGCAGATGAGAGAGCAGATCTGACGGCGGGATACGAAAACCAAAATCTCTTGATTTAATTTCTTAGTTTAAAGAACTGCCTGTACTCACCAGAGGCTTATACACTCGTACACTTACTTTTGTCCTTCGTCGTTTGTCTCACAACAGTTGACGCGTTGCCGACTCCCACCGAGGTACTTGCTTTAACCCAAAAGAAGTATTCCGTGTCAGAATCCAGTTTGGAAAGATAATTCGATGTGATATTTCCGATTATTTTAAGCTCTGTGACTTTGTTGGAGTTTATAAGAAGCGGGCCGTTGACCGTCTTACTGTAGTAGAGAAGATATGTTCTTATGATGCCATTGGGTTCTATGGGGGGATCCCAAAGCACACGAATTGTCTGCTTGAATACCGGGATGGCCTGGACTCTACTTGGTGGTCCGGGAACTGAAACAGAACATATATATAACTAGTAATATCTGCCCCCGCTTCTATTTTATCCATCAAGGGTATAAAATTCTTATAAAAATTCGACTGTGAAGAAGAAAACTATTATTTATTGTATGAACTGAAATTTATATATTTTTTTGTAAACTATATCACTCATACTGTTCAAGTAACTCAGGCATCTTATCTTAAATATGATCCAAAGAATCAACTAGTTAACTAATGTCGTGTTTACACTCAAGCGTTTACCAAGGTAAAGATTAAACCCTGGTACATTTGTACAGTGTTTATACTGGCTCGAATATCTAAGTTAAATCTGTCATCAATCTCAATCTGTCGAATTGGTAGCAAATTCACTCTAAGTCCTCGCGTTTTGTTTTCTTGTTCTTGAGCAGCAAACCCAGGAATCGAGATTGTAGCAGCTCTTACTTTTGTAGCACCTAAAGAGGTCGAGGCGAAAGCGATTAATTCTGCTACAAATTGCCCTTCGCAAGACAAGGCGCGTTAGACGTGCGTGGTCGTGGCCAAGAAACCAATTCTGGTTCGAAACTCTTAAAAGGGAAAGTTTGTTGAATGGTGGAAGGAGAACTTTAGAATATCAAGACGTACTTTCGAAAACGTGATCGAATGAGACTGACGCAATCCCGACACCACAGGATGTGAAATTAATTCTATGCGACCGCAAGCGGATGTATCTGTCATCCAAACCTTGGTTACCGACCTTAACCATGCCTGCTCACAGGGTAAACCGAACTTTTACCGGGTGATGCTCGATATACCAAGTCAATAGGCACCTTAAGATACCCCGATTTTCTCGCACGGGTACGGCTAGCGCCATTTTGAATTCATTAAATGATGACGTGTGCGCGTCCTTCCCGTAAAAGCTACACGTTTTCCCGGGGTAGTCAGTGGTCTACACGTGAGTTCGCTCCGGGTAAAAATGGAGAAACGGGTAAGTTTTTATGGTCTTTGTCTTTGCTTATTCGACTAGAATCGTATCCAAATTCTTCCATAAACACATGTTTTTCTGATTTAAAGCGTTTTGGGACTACGAAAAAGTTTTCTTGAGGTACAAATGTGGAGAAATTTTTGCCTGTCAAATAACGTGCTGCTTTCTAAACCACGCGATGACTGAGGTGTAGTCTCTTTGCCAAAGTTTAGCCGAGACACATTTCCAATAGATTTAAAATGCAATAGGCCATAAACCACGATAAAAAATACCTAAATTCAAATTAAATACTTTATGTTGACTTGAAAAGATACTTCTTGACTAAAACTTTTTGATAGAAGTAAACGAGGCTTCTCCCATTTTTGAGTCGAAGACATATTTGAAGTGTTTCGTAACAAAAAGAAAAGGCAATTAAATCTGATAGAAAAATATTTTTCGGCCAGTTTCAGACGATGTTCAGATGGCATACGAAAAAAAAAGATATAGCCCTAGCATTTTTGTGCAGATCGTACCTAGTATCACCCGGTGTATCTTAAGTTTGATTGGTTTCCCGTGTAGCCGAGTACCGGTACGGGTAATCCTACCCGTACCCGCACCCGAAACCGGGGTATCTTAAGGTCTCTAATATATGCACTATTGTCTCGTTCTTTTATGTGAAGTCTATTGTGTTATTGTGTAAGGGATAGGAATCATTGTTGTGTTCTTTGTGACGTAACTCGAGACTTGCTATTCACTTGGTATATCGTGCAGCAGCCCTTTTACCTTAGTTAACTTTCTATTGTCTTGAGCGCTGTTTACCAGGTTATCAGTTGGCCTTTACACACGCAAAATATTTTAACTCCAATACCTCGGTACCACGCTCATTGCATCACATGATATTCTTTACAAAATACTCTCACGAAGTGCATTCTGGAAAAAAATATCAAACCACTCTGTTGTTCTAGTTTGATACTGAAACAAACCATTTGTCTAGATATACGAGGACTCTACGAGCAAACGTAGCTCGAAAGCAGCAGAAGTCGAGATTTTGTTCCCAGAAGTAAGCAGAAGTATCGCGTTACTCCCGCCATATATGCAAATTAGAGCCAAGCTTTCTGTCCTCAACGAAAAAGCTGAAAAACATTTACATTTACATTTGGATCCCTGCCAGTCAACCACGTAAGATTACTCAGTAAAAATAAGCGATCCAAATAAACGTGATCTTTATACGTGTGGTGTTTGGGTCGAGTCTGTCGACCTCGTTGCTGATTTGTGTCCGACAATTCAACTTTTGTACCAAACAGTTCAATCTGGTACTCCTGAATAACCTTTGAATTCAAGATATGAAGAAATCACTGCGATGACATATACCCGCCCTAAAATATATTTTATCAAAAATCTTCCTCTCATCCTCGTGCAGCAAATAGTATCTTCCTCGATCTCCTCCTCGTGATCGTGGTTGCAAGAATTACCCATGTAGCATTGCCTTGCGAAAAATTAACCGGGACCACCGAGCGCGCCTAGTTTCTTCAAATCGGGATTGATTCGCATACTACACCAATATTTCACACATTCTTAATACGTATACGCGGGGGACACTATAATGCCTCCTCGGGTTTTCAGTTGGCCTCTGGGCCAAAACCCTGCGGGGGCAATAAAGAAATAGAAAATAGAAGATTAAAGAACCTCGGCATAATCGAAAGACATTTCTGTAGATGCGCTTGTTATTGTTTTTTCTTTTTGTTTTTGAAATTTCCTCATTTAATCTTAACAATGCAGTTAAAAAACGCAAGTGGGCAACGCTTCCTATCTTTTTTCAAAGTGTCTGAAGAGGATTTCGATAACATTTTGAACGGCTAGTAGATTTTTTTAATTTATACCAAAACAATCAGATTTTCGCTCTCGATTTCTCTGCGTGCATTTCAATAAGGCAAAGAAATAAATAAATGATGATGATGATGATGGTGGTGGTGGTGAAAATAAATAAATGATGATGCGTGATCGGTTTTTTTCGGGCTGCGCCCTCGTCAACTATCACACAATAGAAATCTGGCTTTTATAATCAAATTGTTAAATAAAACCTGCTGGACAATTAAAAGCCCACAATACATTCACACTTACTGTCTTCAAGCGTTTTTCCTCTTCTTTGAAGACTAGGAACTCCTTCTCCTACACGAGTAAACGCTACGACTCTGATCCAGTATGACGTAAACTTACGAAGTCCTGTTAGGGTTACATTTCTCTCATTCGTGACAGTCCGATTGAAGACTTGATCCGGGTTTTTGGTGCTGTAGTAATAAACTCTATAGCCCAGAAGTTTACCATTGATTTCGTTCGACGGTGGCTTACTCCACGTAACCTCCATGCTTTGCGAGCTAAGAACTGTTATTATGACGGAGTGGGGAGGCTGACTGGGAACTAGAGATAGAAAATGGCCAAAAATGTTGAATGAAAGATTTCCTCGCGTTGCTTAGTACATACAGAACTAGAATCAAGCCGGTTTCTGTTGCATGAGAAGTTAATTCCATCAAGATCTCAATTGGCTTTGATTGATCATTATCAAGCTTTAACAACTAATCTGCAAATGCATTACAGTGTAAATGATTTCCTAGAACAGTGAACCTACCGTCTTCATGTGTAACCACGTCCTTTTGGGCCTTTCCTTTCGGGCTTACTCCAGCCAGTGTAAACGCCTGAATTTCTATGGTGTATGCTTTGTAAGGATCAAGGTTATCGATGACGTAACTCCGTTTATCGCCTCCTCTCACTGTTAAGTTTTTTCCTCTGTAGATCTTGTTCCTCTGTTCGTAAAGCACAAAGTATCCTCGAATCACGCCATTTCTGCTTGATACGGGAGGAGGCTGTACAAAATAAATGAGAGATTTATAACTGTATTGAACTTTTAGAGAGGCATTAGCTCAGGTATCCTTTTGAATTGATCAGAGTTGTCTAGGATTGTTTGTGTCCGTGAAAAAGTTGAATAGAAACTTCAGACATTTCTAAATCTTGAAACCTTAACGAACATTTGCTCATCTTATAGCAAAAATGATGCTTCTTTCCTCCAAAAATCACACACACACACAAAAATCAACATTATCCTGATACTGTTGTTGTCGCGAGTTTGAATTGAGTCACTAAAGCTTGAAATCCGCAACCGAACTTTTCATGACAGCGATGAGTGTTTGCATGGCGTTTGACCGATTTTTGCAAAATCTCCATCGCTAAGCGAAACTAATATAAAGCCCTGGCGTTAGTGAATTCTGATCAACCCTAGTTTTTTAAAAGATGTATACCATTTTCTCCTTCCTTATTCTTTTTTTCTAATCCCTTCTTTTTTAAGCGCCCGATACATACCAAGATATTCTACAAATTTTGCCAGTGAGACTCTTTGGGCGCAAATGAATTCGTGGCTGAAAAAGAAATGCCACTGATTTCTTAAATGCAAATGCACTATGAATTTTGACTCGAGTGAATAAAGATGGCGAATTTTGAGCTCGGTAATGAAATGTGAAAGGTGAATTGATCAACATGACGTCACGAGCGTGGGATGATGAAGAACATCATCTTTATTCTCTTATCACCACTCATGATGACTTCGACAGTGCTGACCCTAGCAGTATGCAAGACGCCTGTCACGTATGAACACAGGTAAATGACCTTGCTCTCCATGAGTTCTCGCAGCAATTTTTAAATACACGGCATTCATGGAAATCAGGTCTGTAGGTAGCCTATTGTTGGAAATTACATCCGCTTTCTGTGTTACGTGCATGCGCGACATCTTCGTTCATCTTTCGACACGCTATGTAACCTGGCCCAAATCAAACTGTTAACACAACGGACTCTTTTACGGTCGAACTCGACTTTTAGACATAAAATATGGATTTATTTGACATCAAACTAAGTTACGAGTATCAAGAAGTCATTCTGTGAGAGATAAATCGACTCTTTTGAATGTTGGCATCTTTCGAATACTTAAGCGTTAGCGGCCTAATTCTACCAAGTCACCATTGCGAGCTGATCGACAACACGCAAATCGTTCAGTTATCTTGTAAATCTGGAAACATGCAATGTTCACAATACTTCTTCAGCCATGTCAGGTCAGTAATTATCATTTATTTGTAAATGAATTATTATTATTATTATTATTATTATTATTATTATTATATTATTATTATTTATTATTATTATTATTATTATTTATTATTATTATTATTATTATTATTATTATTATTCCGTTAATAATATGAAAAAATTGCCTGTCTCATAGTTAAACAGCCGTTACATAGCATGTCGAAAGATGAACGAAGATGTCGCCTATGTTCGTAACACTGAAAGCGGATGTAGTGTAATAATAGGATTCGTATTTTAGGTTTTAGGATTTTGAGACATTCTTTGGAATTTGTTGTACCTGATTAATTTTATCGTGTATAAATAAAGTTCAAAGTTCAAAGTTTAGCTCAGTGGATAGAGCGCCCGTCCGGTGTACGGGAGGTCATGGGTTCAATTCCTGTCGGGGACTCAGAATTTTTCTTTGTCCCACGCTCGTGTCATTTTGATTAATTCACCTTTCACAATACACTTCTCACCTTCCACTGAACGTAAATCTTCTTGGACGAGATTGCAGTGACGTTCACCAGTTCAGGTGGCTTTGATGGGGCTATAAATACGTTTTCTCGTTAATGTTACAAATAAAATTCCGTAACAGAACAAAACGCACATCATTATTGTACTCGGCATATGGTAATAGGAACAGTGGAAAGAAAGTCTTACAGAATATACCGTTATTAAGATTTAGTCAGTAGGTCATTTCACAGTTGTCTTCTCAGTGACCTGGCCTTTGTATGGCAGCGAGGCTGGAGGTGACCTTGGTTTGCGATACAGACCTCACTGATTTTGCTATGTAATCTTAAAATTATTCTAATGCTAACTAGTTTACGTCAAAGTTGGTCACCTCCAGCCTCGCTTACATTCAAAGGCCAAGTAGCTGAGCACGCAAATGTTAAATGTAAAATGACCTATTAAACAACTGCCATTTTACCAAGCATGGAAAAAGACAACCAATTGTTGCATTGCAATTCAGGTCACTGCCCCAATGTTGGTTAACAATAGACCTAAGCTGGAGGGACGGAAGTGAATTCAAATAGTCTTGTTTGCTCCCAAAACATTCACATGCATTTACATGGCAAAGGATTCCCATCCCGCCACGGAGCGCTGATGCTGGTGCTTTGACACTGGCTGTAAGACAAGCCGGGATGCCAGGATATGTACAAAAGTCAGACCTTTTCCACTTAACGTATCGGTTGTATACAAGCGTGTTCTGCTGAGGACTGTTTAAATCTAAAAGGAACTGCATTGCACACAACAACAATTTTAGAATGCCGCTTACCAGCCTCCAAGGTCACATGTGATGTAGAATGACTCGCTTCGCTTTTCCCTCGCATGTTTTCCGCGTAAACGCGCATGTCATAGTTAGACGCTGGTCTGAGCCCGTCAACAAGCAGACCAGTGGATAGTTTAACCACTCTTTTCTCACTCTCCTGCCAGCTGCTCGTACTTAGTTTGAACTCTACAGTGTATTCAGTGATTGGTGCGTAACCATCGAATCCTGGAGCCCAAGTAAGGAAAATAGACCACGCGGTTACTTCCTTCACATCCGGTTTCGAAGGAGGGGATGGTTTTTCTGTGGTAGTTGATAAACAAAATATTTAATCAATCAACAAATTACACAACAAACTTAAGTACTATGAAATTATTCTAAGGTGGAGATACTGAGCAAGGTTCTAGTCAGTTCGTGGTAGAACTTATAAACTGTAATTTTACTCCAATGATCCAACAGTTTTCTAAGAAAAAATCTGATAAAAGACCCATAACATGGTCTGATATGAGCAACATCAGTTTCTAGCAATAATCGAAAGGAAGCCGAATTACAAGTTAAGGACGTTATTACGTGTAGTACCAATCGTATTAAAGTTTGCAGCAGCCTGACTCTCGAAGGAAATGAACATGATTTCAACTTCATTATTAATTATCAACTTAATTATAGCCAGGTTTGAACGCAAGTACTGTTTTATTAGTACTGCATATATTTGGCAGGGTCAATTGACTTTTGCATATTACTTCATATTGGACAGAATTGTGTGTTTTGGTGACTTTTCACCAACGAGGACACTTTGCGATGCTTGTCATAAAACATATATGACCAGGATTGAACACGAATGAGATTCAAATTCCTTATGACAGGCATCACAAAGTATCCTCATTGGTAAAAAGTCACCAAAACACACACAATTCTGTCAAATATGAAGAAATATTAAAATTTCAAATAACCCTGCAAAATATGAAGTAGTAATTAAACAATACTTTCTTTCAATCCTGGTCATAAGAGGCGTTTTGGTATTTGGGAGAGCAGTTTAACTTATTGAAGGAAATTTCTAATCCAGTTGTCAACATGAAGTAACTAAATGAGAAGTGGCAAGGTCAGCAAAACTGGAAAATCATCAGCATCGATCCAGCAGTTTACCCAGCATAAACCTG
The DNA here is from genome assembly GCA_019787425.1 of Platygyra sinensis. Classification (NCBI taxonomy): domain Eukaryota; kingdom Metazoa; phylum Cnidaria; class Anthozoa; order Scleractinia; family Merulinidae; genus Platygyra; species Platygyra sinensis. The sequence goes on along the minus strand of JAHPZR010008778.1, from coordinate 7,869 downwards.
TGCCGTGCATGAAATTATCCCTAACGGATGAAAGGAACAAAATCAAGTAATTTCTTACGTTGAGCTACGATCTGAAATGTCTTTTTATCACTTCCAAACTGGTTGCTGACCCTGCACGAGTACTGTTTGGTGTCCTGTAGAACCAGGCTTTTGACAACCAGTGTACTGTTAACCCTGAAATGGTCAGTCTCTATATTATCTGTTATGCTGACTCGGGAGTTGTCTGTCATTTGTCTGCTTCCATTAAACCAAGTTACGTCAATTGGCAAATTTCCTACGGCCATGCACGTGATCGTTACGTCATCTGACACCTTGGCCGGTGTGTTTGCAGGCGCAGTCACGATGTTGGCTGGTACTGCTGGACAAGAAAAATACAACAAATTAAAAATAGGTCCACAGTGATATAAAGAAATCGCATGGTAAAAAAAAATAATAAAGAGTCCTTGCCATCATTGGTTACTTACTCTACATGGCTAAAAGGAAAAAAAAACCGACGTACGTATTTTCTCGATCAAATGAACGCCCACTTCCGAATAAACGTCGGATCTTCAACGTAGAGTTGAATATAAGTCCCTTACGGGGACTACGGGCAGTCTCTCTTTTTTCTGAGTCCGTCGAGCAAAGCGCGCGAGAATGCACACACGCGTGACTGAAGGCGCGATCGACGCTCTCTCGCGCGCGTGGCTAACTGAAGAATTAAAAAAGAGAGACTGCTCGCTGTCTATAAGATCCTAGGTATAATGAGCTTTAAGTACAACAGCAAGAGTAGGGTGAAAAAAATAATGAATAGTCTATTTGCTTAATTAACACTAGGCGGCATCAAGAGTTAAAAATGGTTTCACCTGGCCAAATTTGCAATCAGTACGGAAGTGAAGTACCGTTATTTAGAGTGGTCCATACTCTCAGCTATTTATGAACTTGAATTTGCGTTCAACTTGTTGTGCAAAGTCTAAATACCCATTCCCGTGGTATGTAGTTCTGTTTGAGGCCGGCTAAACATGCATTAGACTTTGCTATAGATCATACATAGTGAGGAATGGACGAAATACTCTTGTGAACGAAGGGGAAAAAGCCTAACAGGTCTTTAGATCCCTGGTTTCCTTTGCATGTCTTTTTGGTCCTTTTTCCACAATGTATGGGTCTGGTACAGTCAGTTACTACGTATAAAAATAGATGTGTGACAATGTTTTACGTTACCATCAAAAAGTAAAGCAAAAATAAATATGGTAAGCGGATACTTCAATAATTGTTTTTCGCTTCGTAGTAATGGCGACAGCTTTCCATTTTGGGATGAGGGGCTGGGCGAGAGGATTTCGCAGGATATTTGAAGAATTCTGCAGATCTCGGAGGTTGTTATCCACCTCGGCCTTCGGCCTCTGTGGATAACACCCTCTTGATCTGCAGAATTCTTCATATCCTACTCAGCCTCATTCAATAATTGCTAAATATTGCTGGAGACTGGGAAGAGGTCTGGAAGTGAAGACAAAACAACGGGGGTGCTCATCGTACCCTTCAGGGACTAAAAAAGCGGTTTTGATATCTCTTAAGGTGATTCCTCAGTATTGCATTGCACATCCATACTGCGCACGATTTTTTCGTCATTAGCGCGCGCAAATCAGCGCGTGCACGTACACAACAAAAGAAATTTCACTCAAGCTAAGCTCGATAGCGAAATAGATGTTCGTTTTCTTTTATACGAGCATGATAATAACATAACAATAATAGCATAATAACAGTGTGCATATTGTCCTCCTTAATTTACAAGAAAACTAAAAAAATTCATCGAAAGGAAAAAAAGATATAGGTGAAGAGTGCACAAAACCCGTTACTTTGTGATGCAAATTATGACCACAAAAATAACGACTCTACGAACGCTTTACGTCCACGTCATTTCAAATAGTGTGTTGTTTCCACAAATTTTATATGATATTGTTCAGATTGCTCGACACTTTCTACCTGTCAAGGTTTTTCCCGCCGTTATTACATTTATAAACTATGTTTCGAGCTGCCACAAAATGTAACGTGGACCGATGAAAAACGCCCGTGATTAGCACGAGTACAGACATGAATGAGGTAGGATTGGTCCATCACATCTCTTAAACGAGAATGGTGAGCTATCATTTTTGTTATATTTTTCGAAACAGTGCTTGGTAGAGAACATTCAGGGAAAGTTTCAAAAAAATACATGGGTAACTTTTATTCCTGAGGAATCACCTTCAGGCCGATTTACACGGTACGACTTTGTCGCATACGACAAGCTTACGACGGGCCTACGACATAAATTGCTTCTTGTAAATCAAACCTACAACTCGCTTACGATTGCCGTGTAGTTTGTCGTAAGCTCGTTGTATGCGACATAGTCATACCGTGTAAATCGGCCTTTAGGGTTTTCAGCTTCAAAAGCACAAAAGCAAGTTTTGCAGTACCTTTTAGGATATTGAGTCGAGAAAAAATATGAGAGAAGTTAATGTGTTGTTTTACAATTAGTACATCTCAGGAGTGAAAAAAATTATCAAGCCACGCCTACAAAACAAGATCTTAGTAGAGTTGTTTTGAGATATGTCCAGAATTGAACGCTAGTGAGATTCAAATTCCTTATGATAAGCATCACAAAGTGTCCTCATTGGTAAAAAGTCACCCAAATACACACAATTCTGTCAAATATGAAGTATTATTATCCAACTGCACTTCGCAGAGTACAAATAACGCTTAAGACGAGTACAAATATCACGCGGTATTTGTGCTCCAGAGGACCGGTTAGACAGGTTTCCTGCCGTTGGCCAATCAGTTAGCTGGATTTCCCGCGCCAATTCCGTTCCGCTTCGCATACTTCTATCACGCATTCCCTGTAAATAGATATCCACGAAATTCGCTCGCACGAACATACCAATTTGGCGTGTTGGATAATAAATCTCTTATCAGACGTTTTGTTGTGTAGTATCGCTGAGAATTTTTACTCGTCGTTTGTATTTTGACTCGCCCTGCGGGCTCGCCAAAATACGGCACAACTCGTAAAAATACTCAGCGATACTACACAACAAAACGTCTAATAAGATATAAATATATGAAAATGTCAAATAACTCTGCCAAACATGAAGTGCTAATTAAACAATACTTGCGTTCAATCCTGAACATGAGTGGTTGTTTTCAAAATTTCCGAATAGCAAGCCTGTCCTTTTTATATAGTAGTTTCCTCGTAATGGAAGTGCTAACAGAGCTGTTATCATTCTAAGCGTTTCATACCGTGAACTATGAGTCCCACCCGACGATTAATCTCTTTGTCACTGACTGTATTTGAAGCTCGACACGAGTACTCTCCAGCATCACCTTCACTCACGTTACTTATCACCAAGGTCCCATTCAGCGTTTTCTGAAAGCGAGGCTTGTCCATCAACACTGGGTCAAATTTCCCGCCTATTGACTTGAACCAGTCGATACGTGGCGGTGGAATCCCGGATGCCAAGCATGTCAAATAGGTTGTGAAGGTTTTAAGAACCGGTTGAGTGCTAGGTTGTTGGTGATTGGCGGAGTCAGTGATAAATTTTGGTGGCACTGATAATAAACAAAAAAAATATCTCATGTTGTTAACTACTAAGAAAAAGGTTATTGCATTCTCTATTTATTTTACCAGTAACTTTTGTAAGATGGTAAGATGGGAGATTAAAGTCCTAAAATATTAACCAAATTTCTGTCATTCAGTATGTTCACTTGGTAATTCGATACAATTGCTTTTAGCCTTGAAGATAATGCTGAAAAACTCGAAACGTCCAAACACTATAAAGTTTATACTTTTTTAATGCAGCGTTTTGGCAAATATTTACTTCAGATTTGTTCAAAAACAAAAAGAAAATGTAATCTTACTCAGAAAAGTTAAAAACCCATGAAAAATATTCGATATGAGCTGTTCTAACCTGAGGGGAGAAGAGGATTTACATTCTATAATAAATTTTCTTATTAAGTTCTTAACTGGACACAAACCATACACAACCATGTCAGCGGACACACTCGTCTTTCCAACCCTATTGCTTGCAATGCATGTATACTCGCCGGAGTCCCCCGCTGTCAGCCGCCTAAGTACAAGAACGCTTAAGGTAGTTGTTGGATTATGGATAACAATAACCCCTGGTGTAGAGAAAATATCACGTCCGTCTTTCTGCCATCTGAAGATCTGTGGCCCGGCCGACAAGTCTGCAGTGAAGGAAGTGCAAGTCAGAGAGGCGCCATTCCCTTCATGCCACTCTTTTGGACTCGGGGATAATGTTGGACTGGGAAGTTCTGGGAAATAACAAAAGAAATTGTCATTGAGTTCACAATACACCACTTGCATTAATGACCGTTATCACTCAATTGCTACTATGGGACAAATTACTTTCATCTTTACTGTACTTGGACCAAGTCTAAACGTCCCCATATAAAGGGCTAACCCAAATACGACCGCTCTCATGTGGCTTTGATAGCTCAGTTGGGAGAACACTGCACCGGCATCGCAGAGGTCGTGGGTCCGAATCCCGCTCAGAGCCTGATTTTTTTCAGGTCTCTGTTCAAGTAGTGTTACGGCCGCACTTGCATTAATGACCGTTATCACTCAATTGCTACTATGGGACAAATTACTTTCATCAATACACCATGTAGATGAAGTAAACCTAATAAAGTGAGGCACTATTATGACTGAGAATTAGGTCTGCTAGTGTCGCATATGGAAATTTGGGGTAACGCTATTCGATTCGTTTCATGGAGCATAGAGCGAGGCTATTCTTGTCAGGAGCCAAGATCTCTCAGGGTCAGACGAAAGGGGGAATCATAAAGGACCATAAATTTTAGGCCACTTGAATAGTAAAGACCTTTCCTCCCTCTTGCAAGATGAAAAGACTATTTTCAGAAGGAAGCACTTATATGCCGTTTACAAATCAGTAACCTTTCAGACTTCGATTTGCTACAAAGCGGAAATTTTTGATCGTTTTTCTTCTCTTTAGAAGAAGCAGTTCTCTAAAAGTCTTAAGCAAACATTTTTGAAGTAATTATTATCTTTCGTCATTAGAAAATCACAAATATCTGGTGTGTATGTCTTCTGACTCATTTTGAGCATGTTTGCCTCAATCCGGTATCAAGTAGAAAGCAAGGTTCCGTGAGGTGACTGTATTTAAATAACTTCTTAGACTAATATTAGGAGTTCAAAAAAACACGACGGCAACGGCAATGGGAATGTCGCTGAACAAAAGGTTTAATGAGCTGAACAGTGGCTGTGGACGTGCTTTATAATTCTTGCTCTATTTCTTTGCCGTCCTCTGCAGAACAACAAAGTGAAATGGCAAAATTCTGCGTTTTCTGGAGAACGTGAACAACGATGGCCAATTTTTTTATTTCTATTATGTCGTGTCAATTGTTTGTACGTGTCAGTGACCAACAAGTAATAAAATTTCTGTTAATACTGTTAATAATGCAAGATAATAAAAACATCTGAATCTGAATCTATTTCAAATGTTTCTCCTTGTCCCAGATTCAGTTGCGTGATAGTTTTGACACGGAGAAACAAAGAAAAATGAAACTTTTTTAATCGACGTTGCGCTCGACATCGTATCCCCGTTTCTTAAACTCCCTTTTTACATGGAAGAAAACAACACCACATGCAGCTGCAACATCTTCCAAGTCACCTACCGGAAACTGAAACAACCACGTAACCTTCATCTCTCTTGTTATCACTGTTCACCGCTGTACACTTGTACCGGCCAGCGTCTCCTTTTTGTACCTTGGATATATGAAGCGTGTTGTCACTCGAAACTGACTGACCCTGGTGAGAAGGAATACCGACTCCATCTTTAGACCACGTGATGGTTGGAACTGGGTAACCTTTCGCTATACAAGGCAGCTGGATGGACTGGCCACGAGTCGCATTAAATTCACGCGGTAGTAATGTTATATTCGTCGTACCTGGGTGATTGAAACAGAATTTTGTCACTGGAAAAATGCAGCCTTAGTCACCACATTTTATCAAACTGGAATTTATATTCAAACAGGATTTTTTTTTTCACCTTTCATTTGAGTTATCAGTAGATCTAATCATTGTCTAAAGCTAATTACTAAGAATTTTATCAAAAAACAGGAAAAAGTTGATGAACGATTTCTAGAAATACTAAGATTTTTCAGAACCTGGCCTTTTTGACATCTCACATGTCTGGCTCAGGTAAAAAGACAAAGCAACAGCTACCCGTTTAACCCTATTAAGACCGTGCGTGATAGGGTGATGGAGGTTTTGGGGCCCTTGCCAACTTTGAATGTACGCTTGTAACAATTAAAAAATAATAATAATACGCTCCAAATTTAATTTGGTGACTTTTCCTAAAAGTTACCTGGGAATAACGTGGTATGACATAACTTTGACTTTTACATTTCTGGAAGTAACTTTAACTTTTTAAGAAGGCATTCACTAACGTCACGTGAAATGCATTTTACAGTGAAGAGAATGGCCATATCACTCTGTATACAGCCCCCTTTACCCACCATATCACTCTGAAGACAGCCCCTTCCCCCCCCCACCATATCACTCTGTGGACAGCCCCTTCCCCCACCATATCACTCTGTAGACAGCCACCCCCCGTCCACACCATATCACTCTGTATACAACCCCCTTTCCCACACCATATCACTCTGTAAACGGCCAACTCACGTCCACACCATATCACTCTGTATACAGCCCCTTCCCCCACCATCACTAGTCACTCTGTAGACAGCCAACTCCCCGCCCCCGTCCACACCATATTACTCTGTATACAGCTCCCCCTCCCCCACCACATCACTCAGTAGACAGGCGAGCAGCAAGAAAGGACTAGAGTTAGTGCCCAATACTCACCTTCAATGTAGACATGAATCACTTCTGAAGTGCAATTTGCAATATTGCAGGCCACGCACTTGTACTGCCCACTTTTCCTCACGTCCATGGTATCTGCTTTCAGAGTACTTTGCTTGTAGTCGCCCTGCCGAGATGACGTAATACTGTATCCATACCCATCATACACTTGCTGATCATCTAGGTACCACGTGATCTCTGCTTCTGAAAGACTGTATGCTCTGCACCATTCGTTCAGGCCTTGGCCGGGTTTCAGAACAACGTTTTGGGCACTGGAGGTAATTGAGGGATTTCTCTCTAATAAAAGGTAGGATCTAGTTAAACGGAACCTCCACTCTGACAAAAAGTTCATTTCAAATCACACTAAATAATTTTAAGAATCAAATTTGTTTGAATTTTTAACTAACAATGCGCGTTTACCTTAAATACATGAATTATAGAATCGTTTATTTTTGTCAAAGTTCTCGGGCGCCGCCATCTTGAATAATTGTGACGTAAAATGGTTGCCCTTTTGTCATTAGACAAAAGCTCTTTGTGTCAGAACAATAGAGCAACCAAGACACGTCACAACTATTCAAGATGACGCGCCCAGGAAATTTCAAAAAAAAATACGCGATTCTGAAATTCGTTTTTCCCCACTATACACACTCTTCTGGAAAAAATTAAACTAACGTTATTGCAAATACTATATCCTGCAGTTTAAAGTGATTCTTTGGTAGGAGTGGAGGTTCCTTTAAGATATTGTTTCCCGACTCTGTAGTACACATATAAGAAACAATTAAAGATACAAAGCAGAGTCAATGTTTTGGCGATCACAAGCTTTCGATGCTGTATAAGCGTCGTGAGAAAGCGCTACTGATGCTCCATGTCGTGAAGAGCAGCCGTGTTTGACAGCTGAGCTTCAAATAATGTTTATGCAAGATGGACTGCAATCCCCCACCCTAATTATTTAATAAACAGAAAAATTAAGAATAAGCCCTTAAAAACGTCTTTAACTGCACGATTTTGAAAATAGATAAGTAATG